>AWOL01S0006428.1:64441-93830 GCA_000715115.1 Nicotiana otophora | reverse complement strand
GGCCGACTCCCCCTCCCCAGTGCCTAACACTACGCGTTCGCGATGGGCTTGTCGCGTTCGCGAAGGGTAACGCCCCCATCGCTTCGCGTTCACGACCAAGACTTCGCATTCTTGAAGAAGAAATCCCTGCCTCATCAGTTTACTCTTCGCGTTCGCGAGAGGACCTTCGCGAACGCGAAGCAGGACATGCAAGAACCCAGACTCTACAGAATAAACCAGATTTCCAAAGTCCAAAACATCCCGTGGCCTATCCGAAACTCACCCTAACCCTTGGAGCTCCAAATAAAACATACGCACAAGTCTAAAAAAATCATACGGACCTGGTCGCGTGATCAAATCGCCAAAATAACACCTAAAACTCTAAATTTAGCACCAAATCAAATGAAATTCTCAAGAACACTTTAAAGTTACTATTTTCTAAACCGAAGGTCCGAATCACGTCAAGTCAATTCTGTTTCTCACCAAATTTCACAAACAAGTCTTAAATATCATAATGAACCTGTACCGGGCTCCAAAACCAAAAATACGGACCCGATACTCACAATGCCAAACATCAATAAATTCTTAAAAACAATTGATTTTCAGACATTTAATTTTCATCAAAAATTCATAACTCAAGCTAGGGACCTCTGAATTTGAGTACGGGCATACGCCCAGGTCCCATAATTTGATACGGACCCACCAGGACCGGAAAAACATGGATCCGATCATGTTTACCCAAAATGTTGATCAAAGTCAACAAAATTCAACTTTTAAGGCAAAACTTCTTATTTTCATTAGTTTTCAACATAAAAGCTTTCCGGAAACATGTCCGTACTGCACACATAAATCGAGGAGGGTAAAAATGAGATTTGTAAGGCTTAAGAGCACATATTCGAGTTCTAAAACATAAGATGACCTTTTGGGTCAAAACATTCTCCTTAGCTTGAGACCTTGTGAATGGCTTTCTTGGTGATTCTAAATCTTTATCCTTGTCCGTTGAGCTATCACCTATAGGACCGAAATGATCATTTGTACACTCAAAAACATAGGTCAACAAGGCCAATCATCCATATATATGACATATGTCTACAAGCCTCTACGAGTACATAAACCTCGTAACAGTCGGGACAGGGCCCCGCCATACTAATTAATACATGTCCAAAGCATACTGACCAAATAAGTAACTTCAAAGCAAATGGATTGTACCAACACCTTCTGCTGAACTATTAGCCTACTAGGAGGACTGTCAACCTGTCTATCGGGACCTATGGGCATGAAACGCAGCGTCCCCAGGCAAAAGGGACGTCAGTACAAATAAAGTACCGAGTATGTTCGGTATGAAAAGTAGTATATAACAAATATGAAATAAACATAGAGCAAAGAACTCAACCTATAAGTCTTAATAGCTCTGCGAATCATGAAACATTTATAATGTCATACATATGCGTATAAATGTCATATCATGCATAGGTATATGCGTACATAACATCATCAAGCCTCTAAGGGCATCCCATCATATCATCTCGGCCTCTGTGGGCGCAATCATCAACGTGTACTAGTTGATCAGGTGGTGGGTGCATATATAATGCCATAACCTTTCCCAATACCTCATATACATATAATATACGCGTATATAATGCCATCTGGTTATGGGTCAATGTACATATATAAATGAATGCAATGCATAAGAAGTAAGTCAATAAGATCTCTCTGGATGTCATAAGATCAATATTCCTTCGGTAAATATCACAAAATAAACTTTATTAACTAATGTATTTTCTAAGACCCATGAACAGACGATATAATAATAGGACATATGGAGAATAAAGAACAAAGGTAACCCTAGTACTTCTAAGAATAGAGTCATTTGTGAAAGTTGCGTGTTTGCTCATTTCGTTGTATCATATGGATCATGCCAAAAGGAAAGAAGGGATATCCTTAAAACACCTTTGAAATCTTCTATCAAATTGTCAACCAAGCTCAATATGATCTTTTTACGTCTACAATGAGTAAACCGACTTCGTCATCATCATATAAGCATTTTAACTCTCATATTTGGAAACCAATATTCTACAAGAAAACAGACAACACCTCCCATGTTTGTACTACATCCCATATGTTACCAAATATGTTACCAAAAATGGCCAAACAGCCCAATTACTTGTTGCATTTTGAGCGGCAAACTCGGTTTATGATTAAAAAAATATGGTTTGAATCCAATTCCTTTTCCATGAATCTGCCTACAACATCTATAGCATCATACTTATGCTTACCATATCATTTTCAGACCAAAACATCATAAGAATAATCTTCAAATATAGTCCGCATGCCTAGCACCTTAACCTTTAACGTCAACCTCTTATTTTTCGTGTTATCTTCTTCAATCAACTTAATTAGCACATAGATAAGCTTAAAAACAGCAGCCATAACATAATCAAGCTATTTATAAAAATTTCCAGCCACACAAACTATATATAGCCTCAACATAGCCGACAAAAAAAAGATAGCGATTCCTTATGCCATGTCAATTACTATCTTGTAGAGTTTCATTCAAACGACTAAACCAACACATGATTAACCTTAAGAACAACAAAGAAAATGATTTAATTTCCTTAGGCAGTAGATACAGCTTGAAATCCCCAGCTGGTGTTGCTCACAACAACCCTGAATCACACCACAACACTATAGGAATTGTATTCTCTTCTAGAATCAACTTTTGAATTCAAGTTGGTGTGTAAATACTTGTATTTTGCCTTGAAACTCTAATATATATGAAGGAGGGACTTATTCTTAGCTTAATCAACAATAACAACACAAAATATTAGGTTACTTACCTTTGAAGAAGCCTCGAAAACCGCCACAAGATGAAGAACTACGATCTAGCAAGCACCACAGGATTTCTAGCATTGGATTCATGTTTTTATCTTAGGTTTTCACCCTAGAATCATGGAGGAAGCCTTGGAGAGAATTTAGGAGGGTTAAGGAACTGTTTTGGATGAAAAAATGAGTTATAATGACTTAGAATTGACTTAAATACAAGGTGGAGTTTTAAATCGACTTTGTGAATCCCATGGGAGCTGCTTGCGCAGTCTTGCAAAAATGGGAATATCTCTCTACTGCGATATCGTATTGACAAATGGTTAAATGTGTTAGAAACTAAAATCGTAGATATTCATTTTGATAGGTAGATTACACCGTAATTCTAAGTATATTTGGGGAAATGCTCAGCTATATTTGACCTAATGTTCCGCACATTTATGAATATAACTTGTGATGACCTTTGTCAACTTTTGTTCCACAGCTCGTTTGACTTCAAAAACAGAACACACGGCTATCATACAACAAAAATAACTCATAAAATAACTTCCTTATCATTTTAAGCACCTTAGTCTCACTCTAAAAGTACATGTTATAACATTCCCAACTTGTTGACTTTCGACAAAACTTATTTGCTTCATGTCGTTTAGCTTCTAAGCCTTCCAGCCCTCTTGGTACTTGTTATTCATGCTTTTTAAATATTTGTAAACTCAAAAGTAACACTATTAACTTACTTTATAGAATTACAAATATAATCTCATTTCTGAGCTTACATCAACTGACTTACTACGTACTCTCACATACGAAAACATGGGGTGTAACATCATCCCCCCTTTGGAACATTCGTCCTCGAATGTTGAATAATGCGCTTGTTAGTCTTATAAACTATATCTTTTACGAGTAATTTAACACTTTCCTTTCCATCTAGGAATCTTTCTCACACCAAGACCCCCCTTTAGGCCTCTTTCTCACACTACGACCCCCCTTTAGGCCTCTTTCTCACACCACGACCATTGTGCCAGAATTCTTCCAATCTCATAACTATTTCTACCTTCTGTCATGCAGCTTTTACGACTATGTCCTTGTATGTGCACCTATTCGACTCTTCTCTATTCTTTTCTTCACTTTTTAGCCAATCTCTAGGCCTCACTTTGTGAACATATAGAGAACTATGACAAGTTGTCCCTTTGGGCATCAATAGATGTACTGAAATTCTTCGCTCGGTACTTTGTCGAGCTTACGACTATTGCTATATCTTATTTCATAACCTCTTATCTATGCTTATGGATTTACTACATCTAGGTAGGTCATACTATACCGTAACTCTTACTTCGATTTATTATTAAATGGGTCTTCTACCCAACTCCAGGTTACTCTCTCACTACTTATCCTATATGTATAAATCGAAGTCCTTTAATGCTTTCTTATTATTGTTCATCTAAATAATTTCATCCTTATCTCCTTTCATACATTGGAACTTTTATCCATCTATTGTTGATTCACCTTAATGTTGATCTATAATCTACCACTGATAACTTGAAACCTCTTGCGTAATACATTATCACTAGGGCTCACGTCGCATCGGGGAACATTTGAAGTGATTTGCCTGATCCACCTTAGGGATGATACTATACTTCAATAACCGTATTTCATAGCATCCCAACGTGATTCAGCTTATGGGGGTATTCTAATCCTGTGCAATTCATGAAATCCCTTTTCTTAAAATCATTACTAAATCAAAGGCCTAAACGCCACCCTCTTATCTATCACCATTACACCCTTATTCTACTACCAGGACAGCATTTCATCTCTTCTAATTGCTCCTAGTCTTTGATTCCTCTGAGTTCATTTTGGTTGTATCGAGCTTTCTATATCTTACGGAAACCATCAGCTATCTTGTTTTGATGGGTTTAATCCCTAGGACTTACCTATTCTCGTCACCTTGTCATTCACATTTTCTTATCCTTTCTCATATCTACCTGAAACCTTGTCGCTCTACAATACTTTATCTTGAGACCTACACATAGCTATTTATACTACTCCCAACCTTCCTTTAACTTTCTAGAATCATAGATTTCCTTTCGTTTCTTAGTTGTCTTTAAATGTATGCAATTACTTTTCCTGGTCGTTCTGCAACTTATTGCATGAATACTTGGCTTATCTTATTTCCCACAAATACTATAATTTTTTGTAACTCATATGATCTCAAATATCACTTTTGATTTTTTCCCCGTTCATTAGCTATGATAGGTGCCACTTTCTTATAGAGTGTATACAATATTGTAGTGAGATTGTTGTTACAAGACCATTTCTTCTTTAGGTTACTATGCTTAGGTTGAAGCATTCTTCCTTATTTCCTCAGCTAGTCTTTCATTACCCTATTTCCTTCTATGTTTAATTTCTATCTTCTTTTTCGTTACCCTATTTTCTTTTACTAGGGGCGGGAGTCATACTAAGGTAAATATTTATTCCTTCTAGGATTCCAGTGCCTATATGCTAAATTTTTGTAACATTCTATTATTCATATCTAAATGTACTTATTCTAGAGTTCACTATCTTTGTGTCTCACAAGGAGAACTTCTATTATATTTGCAATATCCTTCGAAAATGTCAGCTAATGCTAACAATCCATCCACTATTTTAGGTTACCCTGATCCCAGCTGGATTCTGATATCCTATCCTTCTCTTAAACTATATCTGTTAGCTCCCATAGGGCATAACTGAGATGGGTGTGGCCAATTGTCTATATCTCCATTACTATTGAAAGTAACTCAGGATGTTTATATTTCTCTGCCTGAATTGTAGATACTGATAATCTTGACTAACTGGGTACCTCGTACCCTTCTTCACCTTGCTTCTTTTACCTGTTGCAACTTGTATCTACCTTCTGATTCTCTTGTTGCTTTTTACCATATCGGTGGATAGATATTCATGCTTTAGGGATCCTTATCAAGAAGCTTACACGTCTTAGTAGACACATGATCTTCTGAAGACCTCATATTTACTCATCATAAGCATGATGAAAAATTGAGTTCCTTTGACTCAACTCTTCCACAGCCACATTCAATCTCTTACCCACAGTCTTTCTGGATGTTGGTATCGTTGTATTACGAAGATAATAAAATTTAGGAGTTTGAATTCTTACAACTGAGCTCTACCACACGATCTAGAGTAAGAAGAAAGAGTGACAGTCCTAAATACCCCGTAGCCTCCTGCTTATAAGTGTGGTGCACAACTAACCTATAAACAAACCTCTACTAGACATGACTTGTAGAACCCTATGACATAACAACTCTGATACCAAGTTTGTCATGACCCAAACCGAAGGGTTGTGACGGGCACCCGGTTCCAAACTCAATCGAGTGCCAATGTAACATTTCCTTCTTATAATACTATAGTGGGTAAATTAGCCGGAAAGGTCATCTTGAGATAACCAGAATTAAACAGAAGAGAATACTCGACATAGGTCGACCCAACATGGTATACAAACTTATACATGTGACATACGGGCCTATAAGACCAAAATGATCATTTGTACACACAAAATATAGGCCGACAAGGCCATACAATCATCCAAATATATGACATCTGCCTACAAGACTCTAAGAGTACATAAACGTCATAAAGGTCAGGACATGTCCCCAGCATACCAATCAATACATGTCCAAAGCATACTGACCAAATAAGCAACTCTGAAGCAAGGGGAGTGTACCAACACCTTCTGCTGAACTGATAGCCTACTAGGAGGATTATCAACCTGTCTATCGAGACCTGCGGACATGAAATGCAGCGTCCCCGGGGAAAAGGGACATCAGTACAAATAAAACACCTGAGTATGTAAGGCATAAAAAGAAATATATAAAAGACATGAAAGAAACATGGAGTAAAGAACTCAACCTGTAAGTCTGGATAGATTTATGAATCATAAAACATTTATAATGTCATGCTTATGAGTATAAATATCATATCATGCGTAGGTATATACGTACATAACATCATCAAGCCTCTGGGGGCATCCCATCATATCATCTCGGCCTCTATGGGCAAAATTATCAACGTATACGAGCTGATCAAGTGGTGGTGCGCATATAACTCCCTAACTTTTCCCCATACCTTATATATATATATATATATAAAATATACGTGTATATAACGCAATATGGTCATGGGTCAATGTACATGTATAAATGAATGCAATGCATAAGAAGTAAGTCAATAAGATATCTCGGGATGTCATAAGATCAATATGCCTTCAGTTAATATCACGAAATAAACTTTATCAACTAACGTATTTTCTGGGACCCATGAACATACGATATAATAATAGGACATATGGAGAATCAAGAACAAAGGCAACCCTAGTACTTCTAAGAATAGAGTCATTTGTGAAAGTTGCATATTTGCTCGTTTCGTTGTATCATATGGGTCATCTCAAAAGGAAAGAAGGGATAGACTTAACATACCTGTGAAATATTCTATCCAATTGTCTAGCAAGCTCAAAATGATCTTCTTACATCTGTAATGAGTAAACCGATTTCGTCGTTATCATATAAGCGTTGTAACTCTCGTATTTGGAAACTAATATTCTATAAGAAACCGGACATCACCTCCCCTTTTTGTACTACATCCCATATGTTATCAAAAGTCACCAAATACCCCAAACAACAACAATATAATTCACAATAAGCTCTCGGATTATTTCAACAACCATTGTGAGCGGCAAGCTCGATTTACGAATAACAAAATATGCTTTGAATCGAATTCTGTAATGACCCGACCGTTTATTTTGAGATCTAGTGCATTGTTCGACGGTTTGAGGACTTGAGTAGCTTCACTTTAGGTATTATGACTTGTACGTGTGGTCGAAATTGAATTTTGGGAAGTTCGAAATTGATTCGGAAAGAAAATTCTAATTTCATAAGCTTTAAGTTGGAAGAATTGGCTATGGTTTGACTTTTGAGTAAACAACCTCAGAATCAGGATTTGAAGGTTCCGATAGGTTCGTATGATAATTTCGTACTTGGGCGTGTGTTCGGGTTAAGTATCGGATCACCCGGGAGCATTTTGGCGCTTATTATGGAAGGTTGGCAATTTGAAGGTTTAAGAATTTTCTAAGTTTGGTTTGAAGTGGGCTTTGATGTTATCGATATTTTCTTGGGATTCCGAGCCTTGGAATGGGTTTGTATTGTGATTTATGACTAGTACGCAAAGTTTGGCGTCATTCCAGAATATTTTGGTATGGTTCAAGCACGTTCGTTGAAGTTTGTATGTTTGAATGTTTAAAGAAAGGTTTCGATCGTCGTTTCGCAATTTTGATGTTTTTTGGTGACTTATTGGTAAGTTCGGATGGGATCTCGGGGGCCTTGGGTGTGTTTCGGATGAGTCGTGGATCAGTTTGGAACTTTGTTGTATTGTTGAAGGGCCTAAGTAGTGGTGCCATGGGAGCAATTTTGGAGTGCCATTTTCATTATCTATTATGGGGTAAGTGATTTTTTCACATTGTGAGTTAAATACATGGTTTATATATGGATTTAAGAAAGGGAATTTATATAAATTGGAATTTTGGTAGAAAACCTAGAAATTTAATATTTGTAGATTTTGACCACGAAATTGGACGTGAAATTTGGAATAAATTATATATTTGAGTTCGTGGCATTACATGTAAAGTTTATCTTCGAATATTTTTGGAATTCGGGCACGTGAGGGTTAACTTTATTGACTTTTAGAGGGGAGTTGGGGATTGTTATGAATTGATTAATTATAAGCATTTGAGTATATTTTGATTGAGTTGCACATTATTTGACTAGTTTCGGATCGTTTGGCTCGAATTGAAGAGTTAGAGAGGCATTGGAGCCAGTTTTGGAATTTCGGAGCGAGGTAAGTCTCCTATCTAACCTTGTGAGGGGGAAACTACCCCTAGGTGATGTAATTGCTATGTCATACTAGTTGTGGATATAACGTACGCACGAGGTGACGAGAGTCCGTACGTTGCTAAAGCATGTTTATGTCCGGGTAGACTTAGGACCTTATTATATAAGAATCGAATTATTTGAACTCGTTCTGCTGGCTTAACTAATTAAACTTATAATTGAAATTGATTTAAAAATAAATATGTATACTAGGCTGAGCCTTATCACCTTGAGTTGTTGGCTAGTTATTTGAGAAACGGTAAAGATTATATTCACCTTGTACCCATATACTGTGTTGTAAGCACGTGTCTCGTGATTTGATAACTTCCTTTATTTCTTGTGGAGCAGGCCGAATGCCTCGGCAGTATAATAGATGCATCTATGGTTCGTGTCACTCGACCCTTGACTGTGTACACATTATTCTGGATCGGGCAGAACGACCTCGGTATAATCGTGCATTATGTCGCTGGTAGTCCGAACATTCACGAGATTATCTCTCTGCTGATGCCCGACATATTATATGGTATTTCTTATTCATTGATATTGGCACTTGACATTTTCTGAGCCGTTAAGGTAGAATACAAGATTGAGAAATTCATACTTTGAAGTAAAGATTTGGAAGATTATGTAACTTACAGATTTACCTCATTATCACTGTGCACTTCATATCTGTTATGAGTTATTATATTATTTTATTGGACCTCTAGTAAGTGTCAATGTCGACCCCTCGTCACTACTTCTCCGAGATTAGGTTAGATACTTACTGGGTACGCGTTGATTTACGTACTCATGCTGCACTTTTGCACTAAATGTGTAGGATTTGACAGGTTCATTGGGTGATTATCTTGGCGCGTGTGTGCAACTGTTAAGGAGACTTTATGTGAGATGTATCCCAGACTACGCATCACAGTCTATTGAGTCACCATCGTACTATTCATTTTATTCTGTCTCATTTACATTCTAGATAAATGTTGCATTATTATTGCACTCCTTAGTAAGGGCTCATGCACTTGTGACACCGAGTTTTGGGATATTCTAGGTGTTGTCATGATTTGGCTTAGTATTTACACACTTATATCATCTATTCTGTTAACAAATTGTAAATTTCCATGACTTTTATGCGTTGATTTATTCATCTAATAAAGATCTACGACTTAAAAAATAATAAAATTCATAATTAAATCGGTAGTTCACAGTTGGCTTGCCTAATAATGATGTTGGGCGCCATCAAGGCCTATAGTGAGTTTTGGGGCGTGACAGTTTGGTATCAGAGCTTTAGGTTCACTTAGGTCTCATGAGTCATGAGCAAGTCTAGTAGAGTCTTGTGGATCGGTACAGAGATGTTTGTTCTTATCTTCAAGAGGCTACAGGGCTGTTAGGAGCACTTCTCTTCTTAATTCCTCATCTTGCGATTTGATTCCTTTGAGGCTTATGCTTTTATTTCCTTCCTACTTAATCTTATGCAATGTGAAGCGCTTGGTATCGATTGGGCATTGAGAAGTTGTAATGGTATTGCAGAGATCTCTTTCCCTACATCATCGAACGAGTTATTATCATCGTCTTGTGGAAGGGGGTTATGTCATTCCATGCCCTGTATCAGTATTGCCCATGGTTTTAAGGCTATGCATAGATTGCTATGATGTTCATACATTGTTATCGCGCAGTGTTGGTGTAATGGTAGGGTGCTCGTTTATGTTTTGAGGCAGTGAATGACTTGAAGGGAGGATTTCTCAATGCATGATTTAGGGGTTCAGTGTTTAATTCCAGCGGAAGAAAGACAATCAGACTATAGATGTCCAAGTTTGGTTAATGAAGTAACGAGACTTGATATTTTTTAGCGTGGTGGAATTCTCATTTATGATATGGTGTCATCGTCCTTGTTCGAACGTATTAGGGTTCCCCGGTGTTATGGTCTTCTTTGTTTTTTCCTTTGGGGCAGGGTGTTGTGAATTGGTGCCTGAGGAGTGGTTGTCAGAGATAGCGGTGTGTAGCGGTTCAGAATCGAATTGGTATTTCTAATGTTGATGGCTCGATAAAGATGATCTTCTAGGAGGCTTAGAGTTGGTAGCAATTCATTAGTTCTGGTGCTATAGGTATGGATTTGATTTGAGGCAATGTTTGGACAGTAAAGTATGAGGAAGGACATGGCGGGAGGTGTCTCGCGGTGGTTGAATTACTAGCAGGCCAAGTATGAAAAGCGGAGGTCGAGAAATTGCTTAAAGGTGATAGTTTAACCAAAGTGGGAGTGACAGAGTAGCATATGGTTTCTGCGGTAGGATAGCCACGTACCTTGAGGATGATTAGAGCAATTTGGGAAGGATGATGGAAAGTGACTAGGTCCACGGATTATAATTTGAATGGTGGTTATTGTACAGAGAAAGATTGAATATGGCAGAAAAGAGTTTTCTTGAAATAAAGAGGGGTGTAAAGAATTGATTATCGTTTCGGATGCAACATGTCACGCCCCAAAACCGAGGAGCGCGACGGGTACTCAACCGAGTGAACCCAACCGAGCAAGCCTGTTAGATTTTATTCTACCCAAACTCATCCATGAATAGAGAAAATACATATTATCATTAATTAGACAAAAATGTATTCATGTCTACAATACCAATTCATATCCAATAGTTTCATCATTTTTAAAGTCCCAAATGGACAAGTAATACATCCACAACATAACATAGTTTGTCTTTCCCCAACACTAATAGATACCCCACACTATGTCTACGGAGCCTCTATAGATAAAGAAGAGTGCAATGACAATGCCGGCAACAAGGCCCCGGCTATACCTCAAACAGAATACACAATGTACAAAAGATTTATGACCCCGGAATGAAGTGAGGCTCACCAAGTCAGCTGGGAAGAAGGTGCACTGCTATCAATGATCAATATCTTCTGCTGTGGAATCACCTGCATCCATTTAAAGATGTAGCGCCCCCGGCAAAAGGGACGTTAGTACCGTCGAATAGCACTAGTATGCATAATTAAACACCCTCTCAATAGAATGACATATAATACAAATAAGATTATCATAATATTGATGAAAGACTTAATCAACATCAAACCTCAATTTAGGATCAAAATAATGTTCAAATTAATTTCCACATCTCACATTGGGAGATGTTTAGTATCGATATACCATTGTCCACAATACCATTATTCACAAAACCAGTACCACAGTAATCTCAGCACGGAGTCTGATCACGACTCGATCGGCTGGGCCATCTTATTAGAGGTATCAACCATAATGTTTCTCAATATCAATACCACCGTCTTTAACACGNAACCTTTTTATATCAATCATCGCATTTCATAATACTTTCACATCTTTTCAATTCATTGGCACTAGTGGCCATAATTATAAGATCATTCTTGGGACGTTGGCCATATTTAGTATTTCATGCCCACGTTATCAATTTCAAATATCATCCTCATCATCAACAACAAACACAATTCAAATCAAAGTGTGTAGTACACATGTGAGCAATTTAGAGTCTAATGCACATAGAGATATTTCACAAAATTTGGCATAATAGCCTTCATTTGAACTTGACTTAAGGTAGAAACATTATAAATGCATAGCCCACATTTTAACACATCCTCAATTGGTAGCATAACATGAATAGAGCATTTGTAATGCTTGTTGAACATATATCGTTCAACCCAATCTTACTCGGAATAGCCAATTTCATAATGAATCACTCGGGACTTACATAATTTACATGAATATCATGGGATTCAATTCTAAGAGAAGAGTTTATCCAACATACCTCACTTGAGCTCCCTTACACTCTCAAACATTTCGGAATTCTTAGCAACTTCAATCTATTTTAGAAATATAACAAATTGAATCAAAATTAGGAAGATGATCATAGTTCTAGCTCACTTGAGCATTTTATCAAACACTAGGTGTGCATAAGGTTTCAATGTCCTATTTATGAAGGACTTCATCATCCCACAACCCAATCTTTACCATTTTTGGCTCAACAATCTCCCTACACCCTTTGATAACATATGCATGTAAAATAAACAACTCTCATGCCCAAAAATTTATCTTGCTAGTTACCAATTTTCAGAAAATTTCGAAATTAGGATTTAGGTTGTAGAATCTTACCTCTAGGATGAAGACCTAGTAAGCTTCCCTTCTTAATCTTCCAAAACATGAGCAAGAATTGAAGAAAAATTATGGAAGAACACCTTCTCACTCTAGGGAACTCTCTCTCACTCTAAAATATCAGATTATGTCTCAAAAATGGCCCAAAGAGTGTATTTAACGAAATAGGGTCGGGTTTTAAAAACCCAAACATGGAGCTCCGGAATAAGGTATGCGATCGCATAACCGATATGCGGACCGCATATCGGTCGCATATTTGGTTACAAAATAGCCAAAAGAACTGCCTGTGTATGCGGTCACTATGCGGTCCGCATAACTGTTATGCGGTCGCATAATACACCGCATAACAGTTATGCGGTCCCATAGTTGACCGCATAGTTGCTTCCAACTGACCCGATGAACTGCCTCACTCTGCGGCCATTATGCGGTCCGCAGAGTGGTTCTGCGGTCACATATGCGACCGCATATCGGTCTCACACTTGCTGACAAAAATGATCAAATATCTGCCTGTATATGCGGTCACTATGCGGTCGCATAGTCGATCGCATAGTTGCTTCCAGAATGGCCCTCTCCTGCTCACTTCTGCGGCCATTATACGGCCCGCAAAGTGATTATGCGGTCGCATAATGGACCGCATAAATGCACTTTTCCACCAAAAATTTTCCTTTACTTTCCTGTGCATTGTTCAACCCAAAAAGTCCGCCATAATCCTCAACACGTAAGCCTAGTTCGGCACCATGAAATATTATTTTCTTTGTAACTTTTACCGGGCTTTACACTTAAGTACTTCGGAATTTTACGGGGTGTTACACAACATGACTTTGAGTTTGGAAGGTATTATTGGACTTCCAGTTGATGTCAATGGGGAAGGAATATACTTGTACAACTGGTGGAGAGAATGGGCTCATGAGTGTTTACTGAACTCGTGGTAGTTGTACTCGGTGCTGCATCGTTTGAAGATGTCATCATGGAATACCACAAGTGGGTTATCTCCTGTGAACAGGTTAGCGGTTGTGTGATTTTGATGAGATTTCTACGAAGAGTTCTACTTAATACCAAACAGAAGGTCGAGTATGCAATTGTGGCTGATAATTCAGAATGTTTCATGAAAAGCTTACCAAATGATTTTGAGAAATTTGGTGGGTTACGGTGCGAGATCATGGTAATTGAGAAGGAGGAATCCTTTTGGGTTCTACATTATGTGATTGTAGTTTAAAGCTAAGTGGGGGAGCCCACTATCTAAGATTGGATCGTGTGGTTGTCTGCTTGTGCAATTTTTGGTTATCAGTGCATTAGTGGACTATTTATTAGTAAGAAAAGAAAACATTAGGAGTAATTCGAGCAAGGAACTCTATGAATGTGTACTATACTTTGCCTTATTGATTGAGGTGCATGTTTTGGGAAGACCTATAGTTTATGCTTCTTGTGGATGTAATGTACAAGGAAAGAAATTCAGCCGGTTGCTTCTTTGATAGGGTGTTCATGTGCTAGCTGAGCGTTGGAGTTTGGTTATATTCAGACTAGTGCCTAAGGATTTTGGGTCCGTTGTATGGTTAAGGATCAAGGTTTTGCATTGGATTACGAACGGGACTTGGAATGTTCTATGTTATCATCAAGTATGTGGTGCTGTATTGGAGGAAAGGAAGCAATGGCTTCAGATTCGCGAAAGGTCTTGCAAAATGGGTGTACCAGTTGGAGATGCTATCGTGCGCATAAGGAGGGTATGAAATGGTTCATGAGTATTGATACGATGTGGTCTTATGATGCGAGTCACTCGGGATGAGTGCGGATTTAGTTCATTTTGTTTCAAATGGAGCTATTATTATTATTTCTAAGGCAGGTCCAGAGTAAATTGGAAGAATTGGGGTACTAGTAATGGTTTGAATCAGCATGATTATGGCAATGATCAGTTAATTTGGCATGTTAAGTTATATAGGTGGTTTGTGGTTATACGTGCGGGCTTGACAGCCGTCGTAATCTGATTGATTTTAAGGTATTTAATTATAATGACATGTTATGTGTAGATAGATCCCGGAAGCGTTATGGTGGTTTAGATCACAACTTGAGGTTTGTATTTTCCGTAATTATGGAAATTGGAGGTTGAGGATCAAGATTACGGTTCAGTTTGATGAGAATGTCCTGATCTCGGAGGAGCGGGGGAAAGGATCCAGAAGTTCAGAGTAAACTGACATCATCTTTAGTGTCACCTGAGAATGGTGTCTTTCTTAAGAGGCTTTGTGTATTCAATTGCGGACTTTGGGTTGGCTTTACAAAATTAGTATGGTTGGTGGTGTGGAGGTGCAGACTTTGCTACCTGGTGCAAAAGGTCGTGGGAGCGTATCCCACGAGAAAATCTATATAAGTGTGACATGTTAGTCACTTGATTGTTAAAGATTGAAACCAAGCATGAAGATTATGGTACTATCATTAATGTGAGAGTTTATGCCTAGAAAGCGCTCTATTCCTTTGGTTGTGAACTATGGGAGTTGTTCCGGATTGAGACAACTTGATTATTCGCACATGTGTTAATGTCCTGTGTAGCTTGTGGTGTTATATGAGTAGGATGACTCTCGATATGCAGGTCATTTATTGCACCTTAGTTGTGCTTGGGATTTGTGGCATATTGCGCTATCCGTCTCCCTAGAGTTGTATTTTTGCACTTGGCGATGATATTCGGTATTTTGTAGGTATAAGCATTATGGCTTGATGGATATGTCCTTATTTATTGTTATGCGTGGATCAGGTGGCACTCCGCCACGGGTACGTTGTTTGGATCGGGTTGCATGTCGCAACGATATCTTGTTTGGATTGGACTGCACGCCGCAACGGTATCATGTGTGGATTGGGTTACACGCCGCAACAGTGAGATGTTGAGTACGGTCTCCTATACTTATTTTTGTGTATTTGTTTCTCATTCTCTGAGAAATGTTCATAGCATCTCTTCGGCCATTTTATTCGTTACGTGGGCCGGGTAGTTATTTTTCTAGAGTTCGTTCTCCCTTATGTGTCATATTGAAGTTGTATCTTGTAGGCGGATTGATGGCGTAATATGAGATATGGGTCAGTGTTTGAGGTGGATTATTGCCCAAGCAATGTGTACTGGGTGAGACGAGATTATTGGACCTGAAATCAGTGCAATCAGGTTTATATGAGGTATATTAAAGAGCAAATATCGATATTTAGCTCAGAGTGAGGTAATGGTTCCTGTCAGGAGGAGAAACTCCATGTTTTGTGGATTTTTGGAGGTGGTTATGAGTTTCTACACATCTCTTCTATCGTGGCAGTATTGTGAGGATTGAAATCGGGCTTATATGTGTTATGAGGGGCGTTGCGGGCACCAGATTCGTGAAAAGGAAGCTATTATGGTCGGAGAATGTTATTATGGCCAAGTGAATTATGTGGTACATGGTGTGATTTTAGCGGAGGAGCATGGTCATGTTGGGTATAGTGTCTGGTGATTGATGCGGTGTTCGTATGTTAGAATCGGGTGTCGTGGAAAATTTTGGATGTTGGAATTTGGTTCTAAAACTTGTTAGCCAAGGTTACATGAATGATCTTCGGTCTGGATTGAGCTAACATGCTCACATGGGTTGTGGTGGCATGGGTAGGTGTGTGAGGTATTAAACAGTGATTTTGGACAACTCAAGAGCAGTTCTTAGAACGTTTGAGGACGAACGTATGTTTAAGTAGGGGAGAATGTAAAGACCCAACCGATCATTTTGAGCTCTACTGCGTCGTTCGGCAGTTTGAAGCGTTGAGTAACTTCACTTAAGGTATTTTGACTTGTACATGTGGTCGGAATTGAATTTTGAGAAGTTTGGAGTTAATTTGGAAAGCAAATTCTAATTTCGGAAGCTTTAAGTTGGAAGAATTGGCTAAGATTTGACTTTTAAGTAAACGACCTCGGAACCAGGATTTGAAAGTTCGGATAGGTTCGTATGATGATTTCGGACTTGGGCGTATGTTCGGGTTAAGTATCGAATCACCCAGGAGCATTTCGGTGCTTGTTATGGATGGTTGGCAATTTGAAGGTTTAACAATTTCCTAAGCTTGGTTTGAAGTGGGCTTTAGTGTTATCGATGTCCGCTTGGGATCCTTGAGCCTTGGAATGGGATCGTATTGTGATTTATGACTTGTACGCAAAGTTTGGCGTCATTTCAGAATGTTTTGGTATGGTTCGGACGCGTTCATCGAAGTTTGAATGTTTGAAAGCTTAAAGAAAAGTTTTGATCATCGATTCACAATTTTGATGTTGTTTGGTGTGATTTGAGACCCCGAGTGGGTCCGTGTTATGTTATGGAACTTATTGGTAAGTACGGACGGGGTCCCGGGGGCCTTGGGTGTGTTTCATACGAGTCGCGGATCATTTTGGAGCTTTGTTGTATTGCTGAAGGGCTTGAGTACTGGTGCAATCGCACCTGCAGAAAAAGGGCCGCAGGTGCGACGCCGCAAAAGCGGCCAGGCAAGCGCAGGAGCGGATTTCGTTGGGCAGTGCTAGTGTAGATCACAACAACCCTCAATCACACCACAACACTATAAGAGTTGTATTCTCTTCTTGAATCAACTTTTGTGTTCAAGTTGGTGTGTAAACACTTGTTTTTCGCCTTGAAACTATGATATATATGAAGGAGAGACTGAGTTTTAGCTTAATCAACAAGAACAACACGAATCTGAGGTTACTTACCTTTGAAGAGCCCTCCAAAACCGCCACAAGATGAAGAACTACGATCTAGCAAGCATCACAGGATTTCTAGCATTGGATTCATGTTTTTATCTTAGGTTTTCACCCTAGAATCATGGAGTAACCCATGGAGAGCATTTAGGAACTGTTTTGGACGTGAAAAATGAGTTAAAACGACTTAGAATTGACGTAAATACAAGCTGGTGTTCTGCACCGACTTTGTGGGTCCCATGGGAGCTGCTTGCTCAGTCTCACGAAAATGCGAATATCTCTCTACGCTTTGGTAGGTAGATCACCCTGTAATTCAAAGTATATTTGGAGAAAATCTCAGCTACATATGACCTAATATTCAACACATTTATGAATGTAACTTGTGATGACCTTTGCCAACTTTTGTTCCACAACTCGCTTGACTACAAACATAATACACGGCTATCATACAACAAAACAAAAAACTCATAACATAACAACCTTATCATTTTAAGCATCCTAGTCTCACTCTAAAATTACATGTTATAACATTCCCAACTTGTCGACTTTCGAAGAAATTTATTTTCTTCAATTCGTTTAGCTTCTAAGGCTTCCAACCCTCTTGGTACTTGTTATTCACGAGTTTAAATATTTGTAACCTGCAAAGTAAGACTATTAACTTATTTTATATACTTCCAAATATAATCTCATTTCTGAGCTTACATTAACTGACTTACGCCGTACTCTCGCGTACGAAAAAATGGGGTGTAATATCATTCCCCCCTTTGGAACATTCGTCCTCGAATGTTGACTGATGCGCTTATCAGTAATATAACCTATATCTCTTACGATTACTTTAATAGTTTCCTTTCGAGCTAGGCAACTGTTCTGTGAATAAATCCAAAGGCTAGGGCATTCTCTCCTTTAGGCCTCTTTCTCACACCATGACCTTTGTGTCGGAATTCTTCCAATCTCATAACTATTGCTACCTTTTGTCATGCATCCTTTATGACTATGTCCTTGTATGTGCGCCTATGCGACTCTTTTCTCCACTTTTTAGACAATCTCTAGGCCTCACTTTGTGAACATATACAGAACTATGACATGTTGTCCCTTTGGACATCTATAGATGTACTGAAATTCTTCGCTCGGTACTTTGTTGAGCTTACGACTATTGCTATATCTTGTTTCATAACCTCAGTTATCTATGCTTATCGCTTTACTACATCTAGGTAGGTCATAATATACCATAACTCTTACTTCAGTTTATTATTATCGGGGTTTGCTACCCAACTCCATGTTACTCTCTCACTACTTATCCTATATGTATAAACCTAAGTCCTTTAATGCTTCCCTATTATTGTTCATCTAAAGAACGACATCCTTATCTCCTTTCATACGTTGGAACGTTTATCCATCTATTGTTAATTCACCTTAATGCTGATCTATAATCTACCACTGATAACTTAAAATCTCTTACGTACTACATTGTCACTAGGGCTCACGTCGCATCGGGGAATATCTAAAGTGATTTGCCTGATCCACCTTAAGGGCGATACTGTACTTTAATAATCGTATTTCATAGCATCCCAACGTAATTCATCTTTTGGGGGTATTCTAATCCAGTGCAATTCATGAAATCCCTTTTCTTAAAATCATTACTAAATCAATGGTCTAAACATCATCCTCTAATCTATCACCATTACACCCTTATTCTACTACCAGGGCAGCATTTCATCTATTCTAATTGTTCCTAATCTTTGATTCCTCTGAGTTCATTTAGGTTGTACCAAGATTTCTATAACTTACGGAAACCATCAACTCTCTTGTTTTGATGGGTTAAATCCCGAGGAGTTACCTATTCTCGTCACCTTCTCACTCACCTTTTCTAATACTTACTCCTATCTACCTGAAACATTGTCGCTCTACGATACTTTAGCTTGAGACCTACACATAGCTATTTATACTACTCGCAACCTTCCTTTAACTTTATAGCACCATGTATTTCCTTTCGTGCCTTCTCAGTTGTCTTTAAATGTATGCAATTACTTTTCCTGGCCGTTCTGCCACTTGTTGCATGAATACCTGGCTTATCTTATTGCCCACGAATACTAGAATTTCTTGTAACTCATATGATCTCAAATATCACTTTTGATTTTTTTTCCCGTTCATTAGGCACGATAGGTGCCGCTTTCTTATAGAGTGTATACAATATTGTAGTGAGACTGTTGTTACAAGACCATTTTTTCTTCAAGTTACTATGCTTATTTCCTCAGCTAGTCTTAAAGAGTGTATACAATATTGTAGTGAGACTGTTGTTACAAGACCATTTTTTCTTCAAGTTACTATGCTTATTTCCTCAGCTAGTCTTAAAGAGTGTATACAATATTGTAGTGAGACTGTTGTTACAAGACCATTTTTTCTTCAAGTTACTATGCTTATTTCCTCAGCTAGTCTTAAAGAGTGTATACAATATTGTAGTGAGACTGTTGTTACAAGACCATTTTTTCTTCAAGTTACTATGCTTATTTCCTCAGCTAGTCTTAAAGAGTGTATACAATATTGTAGTGAGACTGTTGTTACAAGACCATTTTTTCTTCAAGTTACTATGCTTATTTCCTCAGCTAGTCTTAAAGAGTGTATACAATATTGTAGTGAGACTGTTGTTACAAGACCATTTTTTCTTCAAGTTACTATGCTTATTTCCTCAGCTAGTCTTTCATTGTAGTACTTAGGGGAGACCCTCTGACTCTTATTAGGCTGCAAGCTTATTACATCATATACCTGACAGAATTTTTGATGTTCTTGCTCGCCTATAATTATCCCTAGTTACTTTCCTCTGCACCCTTATGCTCATATGGTTTCTTATGAACTGAAGTTTTTGACTGTCTTCCCAGTGGCACTCTCTTTTATTCCAATAATACGTATATGGTGCCTTTAACTACCCCAACTCCTATATGAAAATTTCTCAAGGATTACGACGTCATATCTCCGAGACTTAATTCACTATGTTGGGGTTCACTATGTTTATCTTGCACAATCTGTTGATTTGTCTATATCTTCTTGTCTACCTATAACTAGTCTCTTCCTGAATAAACTACTAAGTACTCATTGGTCCATTCTCATATCTATATTCTGCGTAATCTCTCTTGGGATATGTCCTTTGTCTTAACTTACGTCTCGCACTGGCTCCTGATGTATCAAGTGTCTATTCATGCTTATTTATCAATAGCATCCTGGCCGGGAACTCTTACTGCCTCTCCCCAGCGTCATGCTTGCATAATGTTTTAGAGTCACGACATATCTGTAGGATTTGAATAAATGCAGCCTCATCTGTTTCGCCTTTTTACAACATTCTTCCTTTACCATTCCATAGTTACCTGAACAACTTAACACCAACTTAATACCACATCACAGAATCTTCCCCCTTTTAGAGGAGTACTAATATTTAGTGCTACGATGATCTACCTATAGATGTTTTATCTCTTCATCTTTGGCTTCTTTAATATCATCAAGGACCCTTACTCTCCTTACGGTAACCCTTATGTACCAGGGATAACTGAATTCCTTATGCACAAGGGTGACACCTACTGTAACTGGCACACTTAGTCCTTTAAGCTTAACTCTACTCATAGTGCTTGCTTTAGGGAAGCGTTTTCCTGAAAGAACTTTAAAGGTTATTCTTTTCTTATCCATTCTATTATTTCCAGAACACTATCTCTGAAATTCTCATGATGCCGACTATTATCAAATCTTCTAATCCCTAATTCATGTTCAGTTTATCTTGTTCACTAGCCCATATTGATTTCTATTACGTCAGGGGTCTAACTTAGCCTTCTGGTAATCACATTCGAGTTACCAACTTATTTCTCGAAATTAGGGTATGACTTCATGGCGATTACAGTTTTATTACCTCAAGTCCTGTCACCTCTTCTCTTTTCCTTCACTTCACTATAGACTCTGTCATATTGTGATTTACCGTTATCACTAATTTATCATATCTTACTCATAATGCTTCATTTACTCTCCTCTCATTCTCAGGCTAATATTTCTATCTATCACTTTATTCTAAAAACTTCAACAAAACGTTCTTTCACTTTTACCTCCCCTTGCTTCATCTCACTGGTTCTTCGGGACGCCTAACATTCTCTCTTTTTTTTACTAGGGGCGGGAGTCATACTATGGTAAATATTTATCCCTTCTAGGATTCCAGTGCCTATCTGCTTAATTTTCTGAACTTTCTAGTATTCATATCTAACTGTACTTATTCTATAGTTCACTATCTGTGTGTCTCACAAGAAGAAATACTATTACATTTGTAATATCCTTCGAAAATGTCAGCTAATGCTAACAATCCATCCACCATTTTGGGTTACTCTAATCCCAACTGGATCTTGATATCCCATCCTTCTCTTAAACTATATTTGTTAGCTCCCATCGGCCATACTGATAATGCTTATATTTCTCTGCCTGAATTTTAAATACTGATAATCTTCACTAATTAGGTACTTCATACCCTTCTTCACCTTGCTTCTTTTACTTGTTGAAACTTGTATCTATCTTCTGATTCTCTTGTTGCTTTTTACCATATTAGTGGATAGATATTCATGCTTTAGGGATCCTTATCAAGATGCTTACACGTCTTAGTAAAAACATGATCTTCTGAAGACCTCAGATTTACTCATCATAATCTGATGCAAAATCGAGTTACTTTGACTCAATTCTTCCACAGCCACATTCAATCTGTTACCAGCTATCTTTCTGGATGTAGGCATCATTTTATTAAGAATAGAATAAAATTTTGGAGTTTGAATTTGTAACGACCCGACCGATCATTTTGAGAACTTAAGCTTCGTTCGGCGGTGTAAGGTCTTGAGTAGCTCATGTTATATGTATCGACTTACGTGCATGGCTGAATTCAGTTACCGGATGATTCAGAGTCGAATTGGAAGAAGGAATCTTGTTTTGGAAGCTTAAGCGGTGGGAATTTGACCGGAATTTTAACTTTTGTGTAAACGGCCCCGGAATGAGTTTTGGATGATGTCAACAGTTTCGTATGGTGATTTTGGACTTAGGCATGCGTCCGGATTTGGATTTGGAGGTCTGTAGGGTGATTTGGAACATTTCGGCGAAAGTTGAAGTTTGGAAAGTGGAAAGTTTGACTAATGGCTGACTTTGCTGATATCGGGGTTGGAATGAGATTCTGAAAGTTAGAACAACTTCGTTATGTCATTTAGGACTTACTTGCAAAATTTGGCATCATTCTGAGTTGATTTGATAGGTTTCGACGTGTGTTTTAGAAGTTGGAAGATTTGAAAGTTCGTAAGTTTGATTCGTGGTGCGATTTGCCTTTTCGGCGTTGTTGATGTTATTTGAGGCCTCGAACGAGTCCGTGTAGAGTTATAGAACTTGTTTCTATATTTAGATGGGGTCCCGGGGGCCTCGGGTGTGTTTTAGATGGTCGTCAGGCCAATTTCTTCTATTTTTGGTTTGCTGGTTTTAGATGTCTGGTGCTCTCTTTCGCGATCGCGTAGCTCCAGTCACGATCGCGTAGTGTTCTGTTGATTTGCCCCATTTTTCTTGATCACGTTTGCATAGTACCTCTCGCGATCGTGAAGGTCTGCTTTCTTCTACTTCGCGTTCGCATCTGTTCCCTCGCGTTCGCGTAGTAGAAATTAGGAGCTGGGGGCTGTTGGCTATTTCTTCTTCGCGTTTGCATCATTTGCCCCGCATTCATGTAAGCTCCTGCCTATTGTTCATCGCGTTCGCGTCCATTCACTCGCGATAGCGAAGGGTCCTTATTGGCAGCCTCAATTCTCTTCTCCGCGATCGCAACCCAATCTCCGCGATCGCGATGCATAGTCGTCTAGGCAGAATATAAGTTTTCCAAATCGAGGGGTAGGCCATTTTCACCATATTTTGACTTGTAGAGCTCGGTTTGGAGCGATTCTTGGTGGGTTTTTCAAGCAATTCGATTGGGTAAGTGTTCTTCACCTAGTATGTAATATATTCCATGATTTTATCTTCATTTTTATCATTTAAATTGTGTTTTGAGTTAAGGAAAATGTTGGGTTTTGAAGAAAAATTTCAGAATGAAAACAAATCACGATTTTAGAGACGAAATGGTATTAGAATTTGATAATTTTTGTATGGTTGAATTCATATTGGAATGGGTGTTCGGGTTTTGTAAACTTTGTCGGGTTCCGAGGTGCGGTCCTAGGGGTCGACTTTTGGGTTGATTTTTAGATTTTATCAAAGATTGAGACTTTATGATCCGTAATAGCTTCTTATGAGTTATATTTGTGTTTTGAAGTTATTTTGGTTGGATTTGAGACTTCCAGAGGTCTTTTCACCAGAGCAGTTCAATTTTAGAGTACCAGTTTGTCGTCATTGAGGTAAGTATCTTGCCTAACCTTGTATGGGGGAACTACCCCTTAGGATTCGAGTCTTCTATGTTGATTGTAGTCCGTGTATGCGAGGTGATCAGTGCGTGTTCAGACTCATTTGTGGAAAGTTGGCCTTTTAGGGTTCTTAGGTCCTTATATTTACTGTGTATGAAGTTGTTCTTGATACGTTTGAGTTCCTATTTACTAGTTTCATCTCTACCTGCTTAAATTATAATTACATGCTTTTGGATTCACTCTTATTGCCTATTTGACTCCTAATTGACTTAACTGAAAATTTTTACCCCTTTCACTGTCATGCTATATCTTCATAACTGCTTATCTCTATTTGTAATTATCATCATCTTATCCTAATATTGTTTAGACTTAATTGAGGTTATGGTTATCTACCCGCTTCTTGTACTTAAGTGAAATAGTTGGATATCCTCGTAATTGCTCAACCCTAAGGGAGGCTTAGATATCCTACACCTTAGTTGACTCGCCCTTACATAGAATTATCATATTTGTGATAGTTTCTTGTTGTTGAACCGTGAATTTGGGTACGACTGTTACATGCTATCATCTTCATTGTTGAGCTGTTCTTATCATGCCTAGATTTCCTTATTGTGGTTCTTCCTTGTTAACTAGTTTTACCTTTTTCCTTGTGATCAAAGGTTCTTGAGTTGATCTATTTAACGCATCTTGTATTACTATCATTGTTGTTGTTGTACGTGCGGTTGTGGTTATTATGATGCACGAGGTTTCTGCCGTGCCGTGATTACTATTGATATTGCACATGTAGCGTGATAAGGGGGAATATATATATATATATATATGGGTTGCGCATGTGGCGAGACAAGGTGGGAACATGATTATGCGCGTGTGGCGAGACAAGGCGGGCATATACTCTACTATTGCACACGTGGAGAGACAAGGTTGGCTGTGTCAGGGATGGTTTGTGATACTTGTGTTGGCCTTGGGGAATTTTCTTGTTGTTGATATTGTGTAATGGTACACTTATTGTGTGAGCTTATTCTTGTGAAAATTGTGAGGAAACATTGTACGTGTTGCCCCTTTGCTTTCCTTATGCTCAGTAGCTGGTTGAATCATGTTAGGACACCTGCTCAAGCATACATGTAGCTAATCACTCTTATCGTATTAAGGGGCTTCCTTGTTATTGTTGCCTATAGATACCCTTGGTGCACTTTCCCTATATGTGGGAATGATTCTAATTGGTACGTGAGTCATCCGTACAGCTATTAGTTGAAATGAGGGCACAAGATGCCAATGTAGGGTTCAGATATTGGGACCTTTGAGTTGTGAATTGTCCGAGGTTCGGTACCTCGTGGAGTGGACTAAGAACTTGATGTAAAAGTAGTTGAAATTGCTAAGTTATTACTTGTCATTGTTGTGTATGAAATTCCGGATTTAAATTGTGTTCCATTTACTCTTTTGTGTTATTTCATGGTTTTCGCTGACACTTGTTGTTCCTTTCCTTATTGAATTTACTCTACTTACTGGGCACCACTGTGGTGTGCTCATACTAGACTTCTGCACACTTTTGTGTAGATCCATGTATTGATCGTTAGTAGCTGTGCGGATTCTTGCTGAGGAGACTCAAGGTAAACCTGTCGCCACGTTCGCAGGCTTCAGAGTCACCATCCTATTTTGTATTCACACTGATTTTACTTATTTCCAAACAGTTGTATTTAGAAGTTGTAGTAAACTCTGTAGAGCTTATGACTTGTACTACCGGTTTTGAGAAATTGTAAATTCTGTAAAGATTTCTATATCGAGACTGTTAGGTTTTTCTTTATTATTGTTGTTACTCAGTAGATGTTAGGCTTACCTAGTCCCTAATACTAGGTTCCATCACGTTACCCAACGGAGGGGAAATTGGGTCGTGACAGAATTCTTACAACTGAGCTCTACCACACGATTTAGAGTAAGAAGAAAGTGTGACAGCCCTAAATGCCCAGTAGCCTCCTGCTTATGTAGACTCTACTAGACATGGCTTGTAGACTCCCTAGGATAGAACTGCTCTGATACTAAGTTTGTCACGACCCAAACCGAAGGGCCGCGAAGTGCACCTAGTGCCTAACTCAACCGAGTACCAATATAACGTATCCTTCATAACATAATATCATGGGTAAATTAGCTGAAAAGGTCGTCATGAGATAACTAGAATTAAACATAAGAGAATATTCGACATAGGATGACCCAACATGATATACAAACTTAAACATGTGACATACGGGCCTATAGGACCGAAATGATCATTTGTACACTCAAAACATAGGCCGACAAGGACATACAATCATCCATATATATATGACATCTGTCTACAAGCCTCTAAGAGTAAATAAATGTCATAAAGGTCAGGACAAGGCCCCACTATATCAATCAATACATGTCCAAAGCATACTGATAAAATAGGCAACTCTGAAGCAAGTGGAGTGTTCCAACACCTTCTGCTGAATCGATAGCCTATTAGGAGGACTATCAACCTATTTATCGGGACCTGTGATCATGAAATGCAGTGTCCCCAGGCAAAAGGGACGTTAGTACAAATAAAGTACCGAGTATGTAAGGCATGAAAAACAGTATATAAAAGACATGAAAGAAACATGGAGTAAAGAACTCAACCTGTAAGTCCGAATAGCTCTGTTAATCATAAAACATTTATAATGTCTTGCATATGCATATAAAATGTCATATCATGCATAGGTATATGCGTACATAACATCATCAAGCCTATGAGGGCATCCCATCATATCATCTCGGCCTCTGTGGGCAAAATCATCAACGTATACCAGTTGATCAGGTGGTGGTGCGTATATAATGCCATATCCTTTCCCCATACCTCATATACATATAATATACGTGTATATAATGCCATCTGCTCATGGGTCAATATACATGTAAACAATGAATGCAATGCATAAGAAGTAAGTCAATAAGATCTCACGGGATGTCATAAGATCAATATGCCTTTGGTTAATATCACGAAATAAACTTTATCAACTTATGTATTTTCTGAGACCTATGAACAGACGATATAATAATAGGACATAAGGAGAATCAAGGACAAAGGCAACCCTAGTACTTCTAAGAATAGAGTCATTTGTGAAAGTTGCGTGTTTGCTCGTTTCGTTATATCATATGGATCATGCCAAATGGAAAGAAAGGATAGACTTAACATATCTTTGAAATATTCTATCCAATCATCAAGCAAGCTCAATATGATCTTCTTACGTCTACAATGAGTAAACCGACTTCGTTGTCATCATATAAGCGTTGTAACTCTTATATTTGGAAACCAATATTCTACAAGAAAATAGACAATACCTCCCATGTTTGTACTACATCCCATATGTTACCAAAAGTCATCAAACAGCCCAAACAACAACAATATAATTCATAATAAGCTCTCGGATTACTTCAACAACCATTTTGAGTGGCAAGCTCGATTTACGATTAACAAAATATGGTTTGAATCCAATTGCTTTTCCATGAATCTGCCTACAGCATCTACAACATCATACTTATTCTTACCATATCCTTTTCAGCCCAAAACATCATTAGAATAATCTTCAAGTATAGTCCACACGCCTAGCACCTTAACCTTTATCGTCAACCTCTTATTTTTCATGTTATCTTCTTCTATCAACTTACTTAGCACATAGATAAGCTTAAAAACATCAGCCATAACATAATCAAGCTATTTATAAAAATTTCCAGCCACAACAAACTTTATATATAGCCTCAACACAGCCCACAAAAAAAGATAATGATTCCTTATGCCATGTCAATTACTATCTTGTAGAGTTTCATTCAAACAACTAAACCAACACATGATTAACCTTAAGAACAAAAAAGAAAATGGTTTAATTACCCTAGGCAGTAGATACAACTTGAAATCCCCAGCTGGTGTAGCTCACAACAACCCTCAATCACACCGCAACACTTGAGTTGTATTCTCTTCTTGAAGTAACTTTTGTGTTCAAGTTGGTGCGTAAACACTTGTATTTTGCCTTGAAACTCTAATATATATAAAGGAGGGACTGATTCTTTGATTAATCAACAAGAACAACACGAAAATCTGAGGTTACTTACCTTTGAAGAACCCTCCAAAACCTCCACATAATGAAGAACTACGATCTAGCAAGCACCACGGGATTTCTAGCATTGGATTCATATTTTTATCTTAGGTTTTCACCCAAGAATCACGGAGGAACCCTTGGAGATCATTTAAGAACTGTTTTGGACAAGTAAAATGAGTTAGAACGACTTAGAATTGACTTAAATACAAGCTGGAGTTTTACACCGACTTTGTGGGTCCCATGGGAGCTGCTTGCGCAGTCTCGCAAAAATGCGAATATCTCTCTACTCTGATGTCATATCGACGAATGGTTAATGTGTTAGAAATTAGACTCGTATATCTGCGATTTTGTAGGCATATCACTCCATAATTCCAAGTATATTTGGAGAAAAGCTCAGCTACATTTGACCTTTTGTTCAGCACATTTATGAATGTAACTTGGGATGACCTTTGCCAACTTTTGTTCCATAACTCGCTTGACTTCAAACATAACACACGGCTATCATACAAAAAAAAAAATCCTAACATAACTTCCTTATCATTTTAAGCACCCTAGTCTCACTCTAAAAGTACATATTTTAACACTCCTAACTTGTCGTCTATCGACGAAACTTATTTTCTTCAATTCGTTTTGCTTCTAAGCCTTCCAACCCTCTTGTTACTTGTTATTTATGATCTTAAATATTTGTAACGTCCAAAGTAACACTATTTATATACTTCCAAATATAATCTCATTTCTGAGCTTACATCAACTGACTTACGACGTACTCTCACGTACGAAAACATGGGGTGTAACACCGTATAAGCTTGTTTATGGAAAGGCATGTCACTTGCCGATTGAACTTGAACACAAGTCGTATTGGGAGATTAAGAAGTTGAACATGGACTTTGAAGTCCCGAGCGAGAAGAGGCTCTTGCAGTTGAATGAGTTAGATGAGTTCAGGCTGCACTCCTGTGGAAATGCTAAGCTTTACAAAGAGAAAATAAAAAGATGGCATGATAAGCTTATCAAGCTGCATCACTTTGAATAGGGCCAAAAGGTACTATTGTTCAGTTCTAGGCTTAAGTTATTTCCTAGAATGTTAAAATCGAGGTGGTCAGGTCCATTTGAGGTGGTGAGAGTCACTCCTTATGGTGCAATTGAGCTGCGCACTTTAAACGTTAAAAGACATTTTTTAGTGAATGGGAAGAGAGTCAAGCACTATTGGGGAGGTATCATTCATCGTCAGATGTCCAAAGTAATACTCGCTGATAAGTAAGTGAGGCCCTACATAGTGTCGCGACGTTAAATCAGGCGCTTGTTGGGAGGCAACCCAATGTTTATCGCTTTCGTAGTTTAGTTTTTTCTTTTTAGTTAGAGTAGCTTAGAGTTTTTCTTGTTTTCTTTTTAGGCATAAAAATCATAGGTAGAATGGTGTGGGATGTGTAAAA
>AWOL01S0006428.1:0-62323 GCA_000715115.1 Nicotiana otophora | reverse complement strand
GGGGGGGGTCAGGGAGTTCATTTAAAAAAATGGAATATTGGAAAAACAACGCCCAGGACAGCGCTACCTGGGGCGCACAAAACATATTGCAAAAGTCCCCTAGCGCCAGGCCTAGCGGGACGAGCTGGGCTAGGGGCAGGTAAGTTTAATATTTATTTTCTTTTCTTTTTTGTTTTTTTTGTTTATTGTTTTTTATTAACCCATTACCCATAAAACACGACCCGAATAACCATATACACTCACATAATAACCCAACCCATTTAACTTAAATTAAAAATCACTCTAACCCCTAAACCCCCTTTTACCCGTTCTTTCTCTCCCCGCTACTCCATCTCTCTCTCTCTTCCGCGACACTCTCTCTCTATCTATTTCTCAATTTTTGTAGTTTTTCACTTGCATTCATCTCCAATCCCTCCAGGTATGTTCCCCCATCTCCCTTTTCTGTTATGTTGGAAGTTATGTTCCCCATCATCCTCCCAAACGACCCAACCCCAATTCCCCCATAAGTGGCTTTTTAGAACTTGTTTTCTATGGTGGGTGGCCTATTGTGCAATGATATAGGTTGCTAAAATTTGTTGTGAAGTTGTACACAGAGTAGTAAACTACAATTCCCTCTACTTCATTTAAAATTTGGGAGGGACACCCTGTTCCACCATTGTTGAATTGAGTTATGCACCGGTTCCACCGGTGAAGTCTAAGTAGCCGAGTGTAGTTATATGTGATGTCGGGCTAAGTGTGGTGTGTTTGGGGGTGGTTTTCCATAACCAACTTGTCATTATTGTTCGCATGCAATAACCACACTACCCATACCATGTATCTTGTATTATGTGTGTTACATCACTTTGTTAGAATTAGCTAGTGTAGTGTATGAGTTGTAGAGATTGAGGACCATTTGTTACTTGCTTGCACGTAAGGCTAATCACTTCACCATGTTCTACTACTTCATTTGTGTGGAATAGTTAGTGAATTTTAATTGCGTGGCATGAGGAAATCTTGAGTATCCATCACCTTGTGGTGCAACATTTGTGCACTTTGAACCACTATTATAAGTATAATACATAGAGCCTTCAGTTAAGTGTGGGGTCATCTTTTACTCTTACGATGACCTTGGGCGGATTTCTTGATTCATTTGTGTGAGTTTCTATGGCTCGTGATAGTGCTACCAAGGGAAAAGGGGTGGAGAAGTCCTCTACTACTGCCCCCCTCCTAATAAGCACAAGCAAGTGAAGGGTCATCTCGGCAAGCTAAATGGAAGGAGGTTGCCGGATGGGTCAAGGAGAGCGCCATCGAGACTACGCCCCCACTTGGATCTGGTTCGGGAGGATACCGTCTAGTGGTATCATAGCTTTGAGCCATATGAGTGCGACATCTCTGAAATGGGGGTCAACATGAAAACTCTAGAGAATAACTTCCCGGATGTGCTAGCCCGATTATAAGATATGAAGATGGATATGTTCCTAGAGTGACCGGGACATGCAAATTTGAGCATGGTGAGGGAACTATATGCAGATTGGAATGGGGATTTGTTCATGCCGTAGGCCCGAGGAAAGGAAGTGCCGCTAGATAGGGATTCGTTATGCAAATTCTTAGGAGTTGATTTCCCTTATCCGAGGAGGCTGCAAAAATTTGTCAAGTGTCCAAGCTACCAGGCTATTATTCACACTCTATCTGGCATCGATTCTAATGCAAAATGGACAAGGACTAAGGGTGATGCACATCTTGAGATGATCCGCTTTGACTTCAACAAAACTGCCAAGGTCTGGCAAAACTTTGTGCAAGCCAGACTAATTCCAGTTGAGCACAACATTGAGTGCACTTGAGCTTGAGTGTGATTGATATTTTTTCTGATGACTGGGTGACCCATCAATGTGGGTGAGATCATGCTAGGAGAGATGGCCCGCACACGGTTTGGGCGAAAAATAAAAAGTTTCTTCTTTGGCAACCTGTTTATGCAGAATGAGAGGGAGGTACCTGAATACCCTGATTATGATGAGCTTGTGGAGGCACCAAAGAGGTTTATGGACATTACTTCCTTGTTGGAGTCTACGTCCAAGCTAAACCAGGCTGCGCGAAATGAGAGGGACAAAAACTTTAACAGATATATGTATAGCTTCCTGAATGTGATAATGAGCAGGTTGGGCATAACGGATGAGCAGCGTATGCATCTATGCAATGATCTATCCAGTTGTTCAAAAGAAATGTTGGGAATTGTATGTGGAAGTCCCATTCACCCATCAGAGGATGAAAACACCCACAAAGGCTTAGATGATGAGGATGATATTGGTGCTGACGTCACGGGGCCAATGGCTTTGGTGCCCCTCGGAGCGGATGATGATAAGCATAGAGCCTCGACTGGTGGGAGGATCCGAGTATGACCCCCATGGGTCCAACTAGCAGGGAGTTCTTCTTTCCACCTTACTTTGCTTTAAATTCTTACATCCATCGGGGATTATGCATAATCTAAGTGTGGGGTAGGGGAACTACTTTATGTAATGTAATTGTGTAAAACTGTTTTTTTTATTTTATTAGTTTTTCTTTTAGGAACCCATAGTAGACATAGTTTAGTTTCTAAGAAAAAAAATCATAAAAAGCTCGGACTTTCCCCGACGATGGATCGTTTGGACAGTTATCTTGAGGGATTAAAGTCCGATTAAAAATACCAAAAATTAATTTTTAGGATAGTTAGGTAGCATCCCTTGGTTTTTCTTTGTTCATCGGTTCTTTTCCAGAGTGCAGCTTGAACCGGGTACTTTGTTTTTTTCTACGAGTAGGATAGAAAGAAAATTGAGTTGCTCTACTTTGTTTTTTTCTACGAGTAGGATAGAAAGAAAATTGAGTTGCTCTGAGGTACCTATTGACATGTTTGGTGCTGGCACATTAGGCTATGGCATGCGCTCTATCTTCCTGTTATATTTGATTTGAATTGTGATGCCTAAGTAATATAAATAGCCTACTCTATGACGCCTGTTCTCAGCTGTTTGACTTGTATGTCACCTAGAGCATTATTGCTTAAAATTTCTAAACTATATGTGCTTGCTTGACTTGAGAGTTGAACATAACCGTCTCAATTGAGTCATGTTCAATGTGTGTGTGAGGAGTTGTGATATTCTGTGCTATCCTGTGTAGTCTAGAACGTGCCCCGTGTGTTAGTCAAAGTGAAATCATTAAGTTATGATAGTCTAGGGAATAAGTAGGCGTTTCTTGCTTGATCATAGATATGCTTGTCACTTACAATAACATTTTCCTGTTGCTAGCCCCTTTGAGCCTATAGACCTTTTCTTTGGCACTCACATTACAAGTTGTATCCCTATTTTGTTATTTATTTGAGCTTGTTGAACCTTTACCTCCGAAGGCACTTAGGTGCTAAAAGAGGTAAGGTGAAAGATTGGGAAGTAGCTTTCGAGTGGAACCATGGAAGGGCCCTTAAGGTGCACTAAAGTTGTTAAAAGTACCACAAGTCGATGAACCTTAATGTATGGAGTGTGTGTAGAAAAATAAAGAGAAAATAAAAATTGCAAAAAAAAATATAAATAATGTAGAAAAAGAATACACACATCCCAATCTTACTAATTCCTGCTAGTGGGGAGGTAAAAGTGCTTGATTGAAGAAAAAGGGCTATGTTGTGTACGGTTTGTGGCGAGTGAATTAGTTGAGAAGAATATGTGCTTGATTTTTGAGTATAGTATATTAAAGTGCTTAGGAGAGTTAATCACCATTCCTAAATATATCCGACTCATCCCTTAGCCAACATTACAACCCATAAAGTCCTAATTGATCCTAGATATTACACCCCATGCTTTCGTACGTAAGAGTACGTCGTAAGTCAATTGATGTAAGCTCAGGAATAGGATCATCATTGAAAATAGATAAACTAAGTTAACCATGTTACCTTGAACATTACAAATATTTAAGATCATGAATAACAAGAACCAAGAGTTTTGGAAGGCTTAGAAGCTAAACGAATTTAAGAAAATAAGTTTCGTCGAATGTCGACAAGTTGGGAATGTTATAACATGTACCATAGGGGTGATACTAGGGTGCTTAATATGATAAGGAGGTTATGTTATGAGTTATATTAGTCGGATGATAGTCGTGTATTATATTTTGACGTCAAGCGAGTTGTGGAACAAAAGTTGGCAAAGGTCATCACAAGTTACATTCATAAATATGCTGAAAATTAGGTCAAATGTAGTTGCATTTTTCTCCCAATATACTTGGAATTAAGGGATGATCCACATACAAAATTGAAGATCTACGAGTCTACTTTCCAACGCATGAAACTGTTCTTCAAAATATGACATTGGAGTAGAGATATACTTGTATTTTTGCAAGACTGTGCAGACTGGTAGGTGACAAGTAAGTGCATCACCTACTTGCTTAAATGAAGGGACAAAATAAATCCCCAAAAAAGGGCATATTGAGGGCGGCCAAGGGGCCCTTTATATGGGATCATTATCTCATATTTTCAACATAATATCATGAGCAAAGCATAGGAGAAAACCCCTGCAACTCCTCCCCCCAAAATCCCACACAAACCCTAGGTGATTTCGGGTGATACGAAGCTACTCTAGTACCGAAAAACCCGGACAACTTGCTAATTGTCCTTTCTCCTTCTTGTAGCTGCATTGGGGGACTGATTTTGGGTGAAGAGGGACTAGGTTTAGTGGGTTCTACTTATCCAAGGTAAGTTTATGCTTCTCTTTCCCTTATCTAAGCTTCTAGGAGTTGTAGCTCGATCGTAAAGACTAGAACTTGCGAGTTTCGAAATAGTAGTATGCTATTTGTTGTGGCATCATTGTTGGCTAGTTGTGAGCTTAATTTCAAGTTCAATTCATGGCTGTTTTATATGAGAAGAGGCTTAATTTTATAGTGTTGGTTGTGTTTCTCGATTTGAAAGAAAAGACAAGTCGAACACGTGTTTTAGTAATCATAAAAAAATAAGTTTTGAGTTGCTGAAATTGTGGGACTGTTATGGGGTTATTTTAAAGTTGTATTATGGCTGAAAATAGTGGGGATAATTTAATATGTGGCAATTAATGTTGTTGATAAATTCTTGAAGGAAGAAGAGGTTTCAAACTATTGTTGTTTAGTCACAAACCGAGCTTGTCGGTCAAAATGGTTGTTGAAATAATCAGATAGTTTCTTGTGAATTGTATTGTTGTTGTTTGGGCTATTTGGTGACTTTTAGTAACTTATGGGATGTAGTAAAAATAGGGGAAGTGCTGTCCATTTTCTTGTAGAATATTGGTTTTAAAATATGAGAGTTACAATGCTTATATGATGAAGACGAAGTCGGTTTACTCATTGTAGACTTAAGAAGATCATATTGAGCTTGGTTAACGACTAGAGAGAAGATTGCAAAAGTATGTTAAGGCTATTCCTTCTTTCCTTTTGGCATGATCTATATGATACAAACGAAACGAGCAAACACACAACTTTTATAAATGATGTGTCCTATTATTATATCGTTTGTTCATGGGTCTCAGAAAATATGTAAGTTGATAAAGTTTATTTCATTATATTAGCAGAAGTCATATTGATTTTATGACATCCCGAGAGATCTTTGTGACTTAGTTCTTATGACATACAGGTCGGGACCGGACCCCGCCATACTAATCAATACACGTCCAAAATATACTGACCAAATAAGTAACTCCGGAGCAAATGGAGCGCACCAACACCTTCCGCTGAGCTGATAGCCTACTTGGAGGACTCTCTACCTGTCTATCGGGACCTGCGGGCATGAAACGTAGCGTCCCTAGGCAAAAGAGACGTCAGTACAAATAATATACTGAGTATGTAACGAATGCAAATCAGTAAATAATAGACATGAGAGAAACATGGAATAAACGACTCGGCATGTAAGTCTGAATAGCTCTGTGAATCCTTTAATATTTAAAATGTCATGCATATGCATATAAATGTCATACCATGCATAGGTATATGCGTTCATAATACCATCAAGCCTGTGAGGGCATCCCATCGTATCATCTCGGCCACTGTGAGCAAAATCATCAACGTATACTAGCTGATCAGGTGGTGGTGCATATATAATGTTGTAACCTTTTCTCATATCCCATATACACATATATACATATATATACGCGTATTTAACCCCATCTGGTCATGGGTCAATGTACAAGTATAAATAAATGCAATACATGAGAAGTACGTCAATAAATTCTCTCGAAACGTCATAAGACCATTATGCCTTTGATTAATATCATGAAATAAACTTTATCAATTCACGTATTTTCTGAGACCCATGAACAGACGATAGAATAATAAGACATATGGGAAATCAAGAACATAGGAATCTATAGTATTTCTATGAATAGAGTCATTTATGGAAATTGTGCATTTGCTCGTTTCGTTTGTATTGTATGGATCATGCCAAAAGGAAAGAAGGTATAGCCTTAACATACCTGAGCCGATTCTCTTGACAATCCCTCTAACACACGTCTTTTGCGAAAAACACGTAACGGCGGATCGAGGTAGGGAAAAATGCGTATGATATTCTTGATAAAGATTGTACCGTGTTTTCATAAAATAGCATCTCACGCATAATAGGATCTTGTATAAATTTGATGAAGCCTCATCCACACTTTGTAGTCATAAGCCTTCATTTTGTGAATTTACAGAGCCTTTCTTAATAGCATCTTTCAACCAAAAAATGAGATAAGGAATCTCTTACATTTGTTGGTTTTTGTGGGCCCCACTTGATAAGAATGACTTGGCCACAAAGTTACATGACTTAAGAGTCACATATTTGGGCTTTTATTAAGACCCCTTGGCTGCCACGTTAAAGTTCCCTAGGCTTCATCCAAAAGATCTTAATTAATTAACCACTAATTTCTTACTTAACTTGTTAATCTCTCATTAACCAATCATTAACCAATTACCCACATTATTAAGAATTATCTCAAATTACTTAAAATACTACTCACTTATTTGAAATTGCATAATACTTATAATCCCAAAATAATCTCATTCCCGAACTTACTTCGATTAACTTACGATAAAACTTTAATGTACGAAAATACGGGATGTAACATCTCGTTTTCGAGATTTCATCAATTTACTTAGGGCGTACTTTTACGTACAAAAACACGGGGTGTAACACTCTCACTTAATCGTCCTAAGTCTGAACTCACCACAAGACATGAAAATCTACTTTGATCTACAATTAAATAACATGAAAAATCTTTCAACGCACTCAACTTGAGATTATAAGTCACATCAAGACAGCAATCTAGCACCCAATATTCCTTTTTACATCTCAAGCAAACTCTTTTCATCACATTCAAACCATCTGAACACATCCCGCAGTCACATGATACACATTGTATAGCCATCCAACCAGTCATCGAGTCATATATTCCACTCATAAGAACGCTACCAACATATAAGTTCAAAAGCACACCATCACATAACCGAAATCCCCGTGCTCAAGCTATGGTAAAAACATGACCGCGAGTCCTCCAGACTAGCCTATCATCAGCACACTGAAATAGCATCTCGCACCTCATCCATGGAATCACAATCCGATGAGATACAGCCGATACCGAACGCTCATATGCACATACGAATGCGTGGAAGGAATTCAAAGAGTTATGCTTCAAGCTGAATCAATGCCGCACGATAAGGAAAGAAAGATGGGAAATTTATCCTAAATGCCATGTAGCCTCTCGAAGATAGGTATGGATGCCATCATACCGATCCGCAAGACTTTACTAGACACTTGCTCATGACTTGTAGAACCTATGAACCTAGAGCTCTGATACCACCTTGTCAAGACCCAAAATCCCACTAGCTGTGATGGCACCTAACCCAACCCATTAGGTAAGCTAGTTAACAACAAACTAGTTCAAATGGTATTTATTATGAGAATAGATGATAATACAAATGGAGTGTTATACAAGAATTCCCAAGGAATGGTAGTACAAATTATGAGCTTCTAAGATTTAAAATTTACAATGCTAGTATGAAATAAAGTACATTATCTGTTTGAAATATACATGAATAGATTAAAATTCTAAAGCTACCACGATCAAGAGGCAGTTATGACCGAAACATAGCTACATCTTTAAATCCAGCTCCCGCCGTGCACAGCAACATCAACACCCAACATCTGCACGCAAGGTGCAAAAGTGTAGTACGTGTACAACCGACCCCATGTACTAAATAAGTAAGAAACCTAACCTTAGGTTAAGAGTAGTGACAAGCTGGAACAAAGGTCGGAGTCCAACAGCAATAGCCAACAACCGTTCATAACAACATAATAAAAGTGATAAAAAGAGTAACTCATCCAATGTAAATCTCATATCCTACCCATATACAAATCCTGAAAAATTCTCAATTGCTATATCTTGAATCTGTTGGATCCTTTTCGAGAGTCATCCATTCTACTCAAATCGCAATTGCATCACCCAAACGGGCCAAACGACCTATACCCTTGTCACGACCCAAACCGATGGGCCGCGACGGGCACCCGGTACCTTACTCAACCAACATAATGCATCTTTTCATATCATACTATCATAGGTAAATGAGATAGAAAGGATGTCGTGGGATAACTAGAATAAAATACGTAATACCAACTAATACATAAGACATACGGGCCTATAAGTCCAAAATGATAAATCGTACACTAAACATAGGCCGACAAGGCCATACAATCTTTTATGTACATGACATATATCTACAAGCCTCTAAGAGTACCTATGTATCATAAAGGTTGGGGATGGGGGCCCGCCGTACTAAACAATACATGTCCTAATCATACTGACCAAATAAGCAACTCCGAAGCAAATGGAGCGCACCAACATCTTCCCCTGAGCTGATGGCCTACTTGGAGGACTATCGACCTATCTATCGGGACCTGCGGTCATGAAACGCAGCGTCCCCAGGAAAAAGGGTCATCAGTACAAATAATGTACCGAGTATGTAAGGAATAAAAATCAGTAAATAATAGACATGAGAGAAACATGGAGTGAAAGACTCGACATGTAAGTCTGAATAACTTTGTGAATCATTTAATACTTATAATGCCATGCATAGGCATATAAATGTCATACAATGCATACTATATGCGTTCATAATATCATCAAGTCTCTGAGGGCATCCCATCATATAATCTCGGCCACTGTGGGCAAATCATCAACGTGTACCAGCTGATTAGGTAGTGGTGCATATATAACGCCGTAACCTTTTCCCATATTCCATATACATATATCTACATATATATACGTTTATATAATGCCATTTGGTCATGGGTCAATGTACATGTATAAATGAATGTAATGTATGAGAAGTACGTCAATAAAATCTCTCTGAACATCATAAGATCATTATACTTCTGATTAATATCATGAAATGAACTTTATAAACTTACGTATTTTCGGAGACCCATGAACAAACGATAGAATAATAAGACATATGGGGAATCAAGAACATAGGAACCTCTAGTATTTCTATGAATAGAATCATTTATGGAAGTTGTACATTTACTCGTTTCGTTTGTATCGTGTGGATCATTCCAAAAAGAAAGAAGGGATAGCCTTAACATACCTGAGCCGATTCTCTTGTCAATCCCTCTAATACACATCAATTGCGACAAATCATGTAATGGCGGATCGAAGTAGAGAAAAATTTATTTGATATTCTTGATAAAGATTGCACCGTACTCCCTTAGAATTGCAAAATCCCGTTGCTATTATTCTAAGAAGTCTCGTAGGAATTCCCAAATCCCCTCACCTTTTTGTTCTTGCATTTTCCCTTTCTACAACTCCCCCAAATGAATTTATGGCATGGATTGAAGATAAGGTGTAAGTATGACTAATATGCTGGTGATAAGTCATGAATTCATGACTAATAAAGTGTCGGGATGACTAAGAATATTGTCCATGTGACACCTAATTGCCTAAAAATAAAGATTCACCATTAGACTAGACTTTTTGAGTCTTTTTCCACTTGCTTCCATGTGGGTTCATCAAACTTTATCCAAATATTTGAATTAATTAGTTAATCTCCCGTTACAAATTATTAATTACCCAATTATCTATATAATTAAGAATTATCTCAAATTGCTTAAAATACTACTTACTTTTAAAACACTTTATGCACCTTACTATCATGTTTATGTGGTACCTTGTATGGTACTAGTCCATAAATACCGGGTATTATAGCTCGGACCGTATTTTATTCCAAATTGTCAAACTTTGACGAAACTCATTTTCTTCGATGTGCTTACCCTCTCAACATCACGAATTTACTTATCACTTATTTGAAATAGCATAATACTTATAATCTCCAAATAATCTGGTCCTTGAACTAATGTCAATTATCTTACGACAAATTCAACGTACAATACTACAGGGTGTAACATCATCGTAATATAATATTGTGGAGCGTAACATCAACGTAATACTGTGGGGCGTAACAACCCCATTAGCAAAACAATACCCAAAGAAGTAATCCACACCTTTAAGCAACCGAGCAATTTCCTACTCTACGCGCACTACATCCTTCACGAATAACAACTCAATCATCCCATTATTCTCATATACCCATAAAGTGTAACAAATCCTGTATCTAGAGATTTCGTTACTCGAGTCATCCTTGATCTCAACCTCTACAAGTCATAACCGATCCACAAGTATGTCTCAGACCAAAACCAATGCAACACGTAACCATGCAATGAAATCGTCCATAGTAGGCTCCCCCACTTAGCTCAATGCCATAGAATAGAACCTTTGATAACTCACTATACCCTTACTCTATTACTTCCATAATACCGCAGGGAGATTCAACTAAATCCTTCATAAGATCACATAACACAAACTATATAGTACCTCAAATCATCTACTAAGCCTACATACATCCGCATGACGATCAGGTCAACTTTCTCAACCAAATTCAAATTCAAATCTCAACATATATACCCCGCTAGTAGAAAGGAAACTCTCCACACAATATTATAAGGATGACACCTCCGTAGATTACTCCACAGGAGATTGTCATGCCCCAAAACCAAGGAGCGCAACCGGTGCAAAACCATATGAACCCGGCCGAGCCTATTAAATTTCCTTCTACCCAAACTCATTCACGAGTAGTGAGAATATATATGTTTTTGTTCATCAACAAATAAAGTGATCATGTCTGCAATACCAATTTCTTACCATCAGTTACTTTATTTTAAAGTCTCAATTCCAAACACATTTTTTCATAATCTAAAGTGGAAATAGTAATTCAAGCACAACACACGAGTTTCACTTCCCCAACACCATTATACAACCAACACTATGCCTACGGAGCCTCTATAGATAAAGATGAGTACAATGATAATGCCGACAACAAGGCCCCAGCTATACCTCAAACAAAATATACAAAGAACAAAAGATACATGACCCCGGGATGAAGTGGGGCTCACCAAGTCAGTTGGGAAGAAGGTGTACTGCTATCGCTGATCAATATCTCGTCCTGTGGAACCACCTGCATCCATTTAAAGATGCAGCGCCCCCGGCAAAAGGGACGTTAGTACCGTCGAATAGTACTAGTATGAAAACTAAACACCAATCTAAGAATTCAGAAATGCCAGATGAATATGATGAACCAGTGCGGCAATAGTATAATGTAGATAACCGTTTAAACCAGAGAAAGCTTATTAATAGCTATCAATAACATTTATAGGATTTAAGATAAGATCCTCTGTAACCGTCTTCACACAAAGCGGCCCCGCCGCCTCACCCAATGTATGCAGGTGGAAGTGTCCCTACAATACCACAATTCTAACCAAGAACCTACACAAAGCGGCTATGCCGCCTCACCCCAATGTGTGCGGGTGGAAATGCATCAATGATACCAATATTAATAGCAAGCGGCTATGCTGTCTCACCCTAATGTATGCGGGTGGTGGTGCCACAACAATATCAAAACTATACACAAAGCGGTCGTACCGCTTTACCCCAATGTAAGCGGGTAGAGGTGTAGTCCAACAATACCATAATCCCTACACAAAGTGGTCATGCCGCCTCACCCCAATGTATGCAGGTGGAGGTGTATCACAATAACAATCTCTACACATCTTGGCATAATAACGTTCACATAAATCACAACTAGAAATTATAATATGTGGATACATAATCCATAGTTTGGGACACATCCTAAAAGTATAATGCAATATGATAAGAGCATTTGAAACACGAATTGAACATATATCTTCATCACAAAACTTATCAGAATACTCCATTTATAATCAACATCTCAGAACTTACAAGGATATTGGGAATTCCAATTCTTAAAGAAGAGTTTAGCCAACATACCTCACTTGAGCTTCCTTACACTCTAAATGTTCCGGAATTCTTAGCAACTTCTATCTATTGTAGAAATATAACAAATTGAACCAACATTAGGGAGGTGCTCATAGTTCTAGCTCATTTGAGCATTTTATCAAACACTAAGTGTGGATTAAGGTTCAAGGCCCTTTTATGGAGGATTCCATCATCCCACAACCCAATCCTTACCATTTTTAGCTCAGCAAGCTTCCTACACCCTTTGATAACACATGCATGCAAAATGAACAACCCTCCTGCCTAGAAATTATCTTGCTAATTATCCATTTATACGCCAAATTTGAAAGTGAGGGTTAGGGTGTAGAAACTTACCTCTAGGATGAAGACCTAGTGAGTTTCCCTTCTTAATCTTCCAAAACTTGGGCAAGAATTGAAGAATAATTATTGAAGAACTCCTTCTCACTCTAGGGCACTTTCTCTCACTCTAAAATATCAGATATAGCTCAAAAAATGGCCCAAAGAGTGTATTTAGCGAAATAGGGTCGGGTTTTAAAAACCCAGAAATGGAGCTCCGGAACGGTTCTGCGGTCGTATATGCAACCGCATAACGGATATGCGGATCGCAAAATGGTCGCATTGTAGACCAAACGACAGAAACATATATGTCTATGTATGCGGTCACTATGCGGTCCACATAACTGTTATGCGATCGCATAATGCACCGCATAACAGTTAGTTATGCGGTCGCACAGTCGACCGCATAATTTCCCCCAGACTGGCGCTTCTCCTGCTCACTTCTGCGGCAATTATACGACTCGTAGAGCGATTCTGCGGTCGCATAATGGACCGCAAAATTATAATTTTCTGCCAAAAATTTCCTTTTCATTCACGTGCATTGTTCAATCCAAAAGGTCCGATGCCACGAAACATTATTTTCTTTTGCAAAATTCTACGGGGCCTTACAGAGATAACCCACCTACTTAGCCTCAAATTGGCATCTTGCTATACCCTTTCCCAGGCGCGATTACTCTGCCATCACTTAATCTTCATGAGTCTGAACTCACCACAAGACATGAAAATCTACTTCGTTCTAGAATTAAACAACATGAAAAATCTTTCAACACACTCAATTCGAGACTATACGTCACATCAAGACAGCAATCTAGCACCTAATAGTCCTTTTTACATCTCAAGAAAACTCTTTTCATCACATTCAAACCATCTGAACACATCCTGCAGTCACATGATACACATCATATAGCCATCCAACCACTCATCGAGTCACAAATACCACTCATAGGGACGCTACCAGGAATATAAGTCCAAAACCACATCCTTATAAAACCAAAATCCTCGTGCTCAAGCTTCGGTCAAAACCCAGCCGCGAGTCCTCAAGACTGGCCTATCATCAGCACACCGAAATCATATCTCGCACCTCATCCATGGAATCACAATCCGTTGATGCACAGCCAATACCGAGCTCTCACATGCACATTCGAATGTGTGGAAGGAATTCAAAGAGTTATGCTTCAAGCTGAATCAATGACGCACGATAAGGAAAGAGATGAGGGAAATTTATCCTAAATGCCATGTAACCTCTCGAAGATAGGTATGGACGTCATCATAACGATCCACAAGAATAGTGACGAGCTGGAACAAAGGTCGGAGTCCAACAGCAATAGCCAACAACCTTTCATAACAACATAATTAAAGTGATAAAAGGAGTAACTTATCCAATGTAAATCTCATATCCTAACCATAAATAAATCCGGAAAAATTCTCAATTGCTACATATAATTCTTGAATCCATTATATCCTTCTCGAGAGTCATCCATTCTGCTAAAATATTAATTGCATCACCCAAACGGGCCAAACAACTTGTGCCCCATTAGCACAACAACACCCAAAGAAGTAATCCACACCTTTAAGAAATCGAGCAATTTCCTACTCCACGCGCATTACATCCTTCGCGAATAAAAACTCAATCATCCCATGATTCTCATATACCCATAAAGTGTAACACGTACCGTATCCAGAAATTTCTTTACTCGAGTCATCCTCAATCTCAACCTCTACAAGTCATAAATGATCCACAAGTATGCCTCAGACAAAAACCAATGCAACACGTAACCATGTAATCAAATCGTCGATAGCCGACTCCCACACTTAGCCAATGCCATAGAATAGAACATCTGATAACTCACCATACCCATACTCTATTACTACCATAATACCGTAGGGAGATTCAACTAAATCCTTCATAAGCTCACATAAAACAAACCATGTAGTATCTCAAATCATATACTAAGCCCGCATAGATCCACATGACGATCAGGTCAACTTTCTCATCCAAATTCAAAGTTAAATCTAAACACATATACCCTGCTGGTAGAAAGGAAACTCTCTACACAACATTATAAGGATCATATCTCCGTGGATTACTCCGCAGGAGATAACGCACCTGCTTAACCTCAAATTGGCATCTTGCTATACCCTTTCGCAGTCGTGATTACAACGCCATCACTTAATCTTCCTAAGTCTGAACTCACCACAAGACATGAAAATCCACTTCGATCCACAATAAAACAACATGAAAAATCTTTCAACACACTCAACTCGAGACTATATGTCACATCAAGACAACACTCTAGCACCTAATAGTCCCTTTTATATCTCATGCAAGCTCTTTTGATCACATTCAAACCATCTGAACTCATCCCACCGTAACATGATACATATCATATAGCCATCCAACCACTCATCGAGTCACAAATTCCACTCATAGGGACGCTACCGGACATGTAAGTCCAAACGCACGGTCTCACACAACCGAAATCCCCGTGCTCAAGCTACGGTCAAATCCCGGCCTCGAGTCTTCCAGACTGGCCTATCATCAGCACACCAAACTCACATCTCGCACCTCATCCATGGATTCACAATCCGTCGATGCACAGCCGATACCGAGCGCTCACATGCACATAAGAATGCTTGGAAGGAATTCAAAGATTTACGCTTCAAGTTGAATCAATGCGGCACGATAAGGAAAGAGAGATGGGAAATTTATCCTAAATGACCTGTAACCTCTCGAAGATAGGTATGGATGTGATTATACCGATCCGCAAGACTCTACTAGACACTTGCTGATGACTTATAGAACCTATGAACCTAGAGCTCTAATACTACCTTGTCACGACCCAAAATCCAACTAGCCATGATGGTACCTAACCCAACCCGTTAGATAAGCAAGTTAACAACAAACCAGTTCAAATGACATATATTAAGAGAAGAGATGATAATACAAATGAACTGTTATACAAGAATTCCCAAGGATTGGTAGTACAAATCATGAGCTTCTAAGATTTAGAATTTACAAAGCTGCTATAAAATATAGTACATCATCTGTTTGAAATATACAGGAACAGATTAAAATTATAAAGCTACAAAGATCAAGAGGCAGCTATGACTGGAACGCATGTACATCTTCAAATCGAGCTCCCGTCGTGCACAACAATATCAACATCCAACATATGCACGCAAGGTGCAGAAGTGTAGCATGAGTACAACCGACCCCATATACTCAATAAGTAACAAACCTATTCTTATATTGAGAGTAATGACGCGCTGAAACAGGGATCGGAATCCAAGAACAATAGCCAACAACCGTTCATAACAACATAATAAAAATGATAAAAGGAGTAACTCATCCAATGTAATTCTCATATCCTAGCCATATATAAATCCGGAAAAATTCTCAATTGCTATATATAATTTTTGAATCCATTAGATCCTTCTCGAGAGTCATCCATTCTGCTCAAATATTAATTGTGTCGCCCAAACGAGCCAAAGGACCTGTGCCCCATTAGCACAACAACACCCAAAGAAGTAATCCACACCTTTAAGCAACCGAGCAATTTCCTACTCCACGCACACTACATCCTTCACGAATAAAAACTCAATCATCCCATGATTCTCATATACCCATAAAGTGTGACACATACCGTATCGAGAAATTTCTTTACTCGAGTCATCCTCGATCTCAACCTCTACAAGTCATAAACGATCCACAAGTATGCCTCAGACAAAACCAATGCAAGATGTAACCATGTATAGCAGACTCCCCCACTTAGCTCAATGCCATAGAATAGAACATCTGATAACTCACTATACCCATACTCTATTACTGCCATAATACCACAGGGAGATTCAACTAAATCCTTTATAACCTCACCTAAAACAAACCCTATAGTACCTCAAATCATCTACTAAGCCCGCATAGATCCACATGACGATCAGGTCAACTTTCTCATCCAAATTCAAAGTCAAATCTCAACACATATACCCCACTAGTAGAAAGGAAACTCTCTACACAACATTATAAGGATCACACCTCCGTAGATTACTCCGCAGGAGATAACCCAGCTTCTTAACCTCAAATTGGCATCTTGCTATACCCTTTCACAGCCGCGATTACTATGCCATGACTTAATCTTCCTGAGTCTGAACTCACCACAAGATATGAAAATTCACTTCGATCCACAATTAAACAATATGAAAAAAATTTCAACGCGCTCAACTCGAGACTATATGTCACATCAAGACAGCAGTCTAGCACCCAATAGTCCTTTTTAGATCTCAAGCAAATGCTTTTGATCACATTCAAACCATTTGAACACATCTCAATGTCACATGATACACATCATATAGCCATCCAACCACTCATCGAGTCACAAATTTAACCCATAGGGACGCTACCGGGCATATAAGTCCAAAGGCACGTGCCCACACAACCGAAACTCTCGTGCTAAAGCTACGGTCAAAGCCCGGCCTCGAGTTCTCTAGACTGGCCTATCATCAGCACATGGAAATCACATCTCGCACCTCATCCATGGAATCACAATCTATCGATGCACAGCCGATACCACGCGCTCACATGCACATACTAATGCGTGGAAGGAATTCAAAGAGTTACGCTTCAAGCTGAATCAATACCGCATGATAAGGAAAGAAAAATGGGAAATTTATCCTAAATGTCGTGTATCCTCTTGAAGATAGGTATGGACGTCATCATACTAATGCGCAAGACTATACTAGACACTTACTCATGACTTGTAGAACCTATGAACCTAAAGATCTGATACCGCCTTGTCACGATCCAAAATCCAACTAGCCATTATGGTACCTAACCCAACCCGCTAGGTAAGCCAGTTATTAACAAACCAGTTCAAATGATATATATTAAGAGAAGAGATGATAATACAAATGAACTGTTATAAAACAATTCCCAGGAACTGGTAGTACAAATCATGAGCTTCTAAGATTTAGAATTTGCAAAGCTGGTATGAAATAAAGTACATCATCTGTTTGAAATATACATCAATAAATTAAAATTATAAAGCTACTAAGACCAAGTGGCAGCTATGACCAGAACGTAGGTACATCTTCAAATCCAGCTCCCGCCGTGCACAGCAACATCAACATCCAATATCTGCATGCATGGTGCAGAAGTATAGCATGAGTACAACCGACCCCATGTACTCAATAAGTAACAAACCTAACCTTCGGTTGAGAGTAGTGACGAGCTGGAACAAAGGTAGGAGTCCAATAAAAAGAGCCAACAACCATTCATAACAACATACTAAAAGTGATAAAAGTAGTAACTCATCCAATGTAAATCTCATATCCTAGCCATATATAAATCCTGAAAAATTCTCAATTGCTATGTATAATTCTTGAATCCATTAGATCCTTCTCGAGAGTCATCCATTCTGCTCAAATATTAATTACGTCGCCCAAATGGGCCAAACGACCTGTGCCCCATTAGCACAACAACACCCAAAGAAGTAATCCACGCCTTTAAGCAACTGAGCATTTTCCTACTCCACGCGCACTACATCCTTCACGAATAAAAACTCAATCATCCCATGATTCTCATATACCTATAAAGTGTAACATATACCGTATCTAGAAATTTCTTTACTCGACTCATCCTCGATCTTAACCTCTACAAGCCATAAACGATCCACAAGTATGCCTCAGATAAAAACCAATGCAACACATAACCATGTAATCAAATCGTCGATAGCAGAATTCCCCATTTAGCTCAATGCCATAGAATAGAACATCTGATAACTCACCATACCCATACTCTATTACTGCCATAATACTGCAGGGAGATTCAAGTAAATCCTTCATAATCTCACATAAAACAAACCATATAGTACCTCAAATCATCTACTAAGCCTGCATAGATCCACATGACCATGAGGTCAACTTTTTCATCCAAATTCAAAGTCAAATCTCAACACATATACCCCGCTGTTAGAAAGGGAACTCTCTACACAACATTATAAGGATCACACCTCCGTAGATTACTCTGCAAGAGATAACCTACATGCTTAACCTCAAATTGGCATCTTGCTATACCCTTTTGTAGCTGCGATTACTATGCTATCACTTAATCTTCCTAAGTCCGAACTCACCACAAGACATGAAAATCCACTTCGATCCATAATTAAACAACATGAAAAATATTTCAACACACTCAACTCGAGACTATATGTCACATCAAGACAGCAGTCTAGCTCCCAATAGTCCTTTTTACATCTCAAGCAAACTCTTTTGATCACATTCAGACCATCTGAACACATACCGCAATCACATGATACACATCATATAGCCATCTAACCATTCATCGAGTCATAAATTCCACCCATAGGGATGCTACCGAACATATAAGTCCAAAAGCACGTTCCAACACAACCAAAATCCCTGTGCTCAAGCTACAGTCAAAGCCCGGCCTCGAGTCCTCCAGACTGGCCTATCATCAGCACACCAAAATCACATCTCGCACCTCATCCATAGAATCACAATCCGTCGATGCACAGCCGATACAGAGCGCTCACATGCATATACGAATGCGTGGAAGGAATTCAAAGAGTTACGCTTTAATCTGAATCAATGCTGCACGATAAGGAAAGCAAAATGGGAAATTTATCCTACATGCCCCGTAACCTCTGGAAGATAGGTATGGACGTCATCATACCGATCCACAACACTCTACTAGACACTTGCTCATGACATGTAGAACCTATGAACCTAGAGCTCTGATACCACCTTGTCATGACCCAATATCCAACTAGCCATGATGGCACCTAACCCAACTTGCTAGGTAACCAATTAACAACAAACCAGTTCAAATGATATATATTAAGAGAAGAGATGATAATACAAATGAACTGTTATACAAGAATTCCCAAGGACTGGTAGTACAAATTATGAGCTTCTAAGATTTAGAATTTACAAAGCTGGTATGAAATAAAGTACATCATCTGTTTGAAATATATATGAACAGATTAAAATTATAAAGCTACATAGATCAAAAGGTAGCTATGACCGAAATGCAGGTGCATCTTCAATTCAGCTCCCGCCATGCACAGCAACATCAACATCTAACATCTGCACGCAAGGTGCAGAAGTGTAGCATGAGTACAACCGACCCCATGTACTCAATAAGTAATAAACCTAACCTTCGGTTGAGAGTAGTGACGAGCTGGAAAAAAGGTCGGAGTCCAAGAACAATAGCCAACAACCGTTCATAACAATATAATAAAAATAATAAAAGGAGTAAGTCATCCAATGTAAATCTTATATCCTAGCCATATATAAATCCGAAAACAATCTCAATTGCTATATATAATTCTTGAATCAATTAGATCTTTCTCGCGAGTCATCCATTATGCTCAAATCTTAATTGCGCCGCCCAAACCGGACAAATGACCTATGCCCCATTAGCACAACAACACCTAAAGAAGTAATCCACACCTTTAACTAACCGAGCAATTTCCTACTCCACGCGCACTACTGTCACGCCCCAAACCAGGGGAGACGTGGCTGGCAGCCGGTGTCGTGCTGGCCCGAGCGAACCACTCTGTAACTCATGAGCATTCGACCAGAACTAGAACATACATAGGTCGAGTTAACTGAACTCATTCCTTTTATAACTATCATGGGCCCACATGGCCACCACTCATAATCTATAACTGTAAGTGGGAAAACATTGTATCAATGAACCATCTTTCTTAAAACATGAATACATATGGGCCGTAAAGGCCTCTGACATACTGTACAAAATGAACCTCTGTCTACAAAGCCTCTAAGATTATTTGACGTCAAATGGGACAGGGTACCGTCCTACCTATAAATCTGTAAAAGAACTCTGACACGATGACTTATATACTCGGCTGCACTCCGAATGAAGTGGAGTCTTACCGATCCTTTGCTGAATGCTAACCTCATCTACTATGAGGGCACGTCCAACTGATTATCTATACCTGCAGGCATGAATGCAGCGTCCCCAACTGAAGGACGTAAGTATGAATAATGTACTGAGTATGTAAGGCAGAACTGAAACATATCCATAAGTCAACATTAATTAAAGAATATAAGAATTAACCTGAATCTCTGGAGTTCCATCGTATATGCGTACTCATTATACTTATATATATAATGCTTCTCTTTTAGACTATTATCCATATTGTATGATGCATGACTGCCCAACTGATCAGTGGTAACTGGCCGACCGGCCGTAGCTCGGTGGTAAATAATAATACATAATTGCCCAAACGGTGGTAACTGCCCGACCGATTGTAGCGCAGCGCTAAATGTATGACTGTCCGACCGACCGTAGCTCGGTAGTAAATGTGTAACTGCCCAACGGGCCATAGCGCGGTGGTAAATGCATGATTGCCTGACCGGCCATAGCTCGGTGGTAAATGAAGATTTGTCTTCCCAACTGATTAGTGGTAACTGTCCGACCGGTCGTAGCTCGGTGGTAAATGCATAACTGCCCAACCGATGGTAAATAATAATACATAACTGCCCAACCGATGGTAACTGTCCGACCGGCCGTAGCACGGTGGTAAATGCATGATGATGCATGTATCACTATATTAAAAACATTCACATCTCTATCATATACCTCATTGGGTACTTAGGGACATACTTAGACATGCTTGAATATCATTTTACAGGAATAACTAACATAGACATCATTAACTGCTAAGAGTAAAAACACTTATGAAATAGCATTACGTTTACCTATCATTACTTGGATCATGCCAAAAGAAAGAAGGATCAGCCTTAACATACCTGGAGTAGGGAAACAATCCGTATGATATTCTTGGAAGAGGTTGCACCGTCCTCCTTTAGAACCGCAAAATTCCGTTGGCTACTATGCAGTATAATTGCGTATGAAATTTTTGCTTAAGATCGTTACTTTGCTGAATTCTTATCCATATCTCTTAATACTATACGGAATCAGCATCACTTGTGGTATGGTTTTACATTCCATTTTTACTTCTTGAATGCAAGTATTGTAGTTGCTCTTCATCAATGCCACCATGTGCAGAAGAGGGATAGTTACGATTCAACATTTGCTAGTGATAGTTAATTCCATAATAATATAGAGAATATTGGTATGTAATATGTAGAAACAAAAATAGGATCTTTTTAAGTCTTGAATTAAGAAGAAGGTATAAGATCTCTCACTTGATTACTTTAAGTCAAAAGGAAGCCAAACTTATACGTAAGTGTCATATCTACATTACTTTAGATGGCCACCTAATTACGAGGGAGTAAGAGTCAGATGTTTGGTTTAGTGGCTTGCTTCCACGTGGGGGTGGGGTGGGGATATTAATCTTATTCAATAATTAATTAATTAATTAGGTAATATCCCGCTATCCGATAATTAACCAATTATCCACTTAATTAAGAACTATCTCAATTTACTTAAAATACTAACCACTTTTAACACACTTTATATATACCCTACTATCATGGTCATGTGGTACCATATAAAATCAATACACTATTATTGTATTAAAACATCCATGTAACACTACATATATTTTTTCAACTTCTAATTCTCCTAATCGCATATAAAGAGTACAAATTTTCGTACGCTTAATTCTTAAAATGGTAAAAAGATAACCTCCTTTTCTTGTGAAAAAAGAATTAATTTCTATATTTACAATAAAGAAAATCTCATAAACTTTCATATTAGGTATATAATTTATCATATCCGAAAATAGTAATAATGGTAACTATCCAAAATTATATTTATAAAACTTTTATTAAAATACTTCACTTAAAAGAATATACCACACTAACATAATATCTAACAGTATCAAGGTTATAAACTTACAGGGTCTCATAATAATAATGTCTTAAACCCTCTACAACCTCCTAATAGACATAATCCCTTCGAACTAATGTGGATTACTACGACTAATTCTAATATTAAATTACGGGATGTAACATCCTTTCCCCCTTTAAAACATTCGTCCTCGAATGTTAACTCTTAGAGATTTACAAAAATTTTCTACAGGGTCTCCTCAAACTAAACTAAAACCCAACCTCTATCTGAAGTCTCGACTATTTACAATCTCTTGTACTTGAATATTTCGTATCTTCTTCACCTTTACCTTACTTACCTTTAAATATCGTATCGTATCTTCTAGTTCTTTCATAAACTCCCTTCCATATTATGCCTTAAAGTTCTACTGTAATACCTGTACCTCCGGTGCATACAAAATCTGGCGAAAGATTCATACTGACTTCTTACGACTCAACTCTATTGAACGATTTGGAATTAAAAGAAGGGTAACATTTCCTAAATGCCCTATAGTCTCTCAATTATAAAAATGGCGCGTAACACACCCATAAGTGAGACTCTACTAGGCACGTCTTTATAGACTCCCTAGGATACAACCCGCTCTGATACCACTTTGTCACGCCCCAATCTTGGGGAGGCGTGGTAGCACCCAATGTCGTGCTGGCCCGAGCGAACCACTCTGTAACTCATGATCGTTCGACAAAAACTAGAACATATATACGTCGAGTTAGCTGAACTCATTCCTTTTGTAACTATCTTGGGCCTACATGGCCACCACTCATAATCTATAACTGTAAGTGGGAAAACATTGTATCAATGAACCATCTTTCTTAAAACATGAATACATATGGGCCGTCAAGGCCTCTGACATACTGTACAAAATGAACTTCTATCTATAAAGCCTCTAAGATTATTTGACGTCAAATGGGACAGGGTACCGGCCTACCCATAAATATGTAACAAAACTCTGACACAATGACTTATAGACTCAGCTGCACTCTGAATGAAGTGGAGTCTTACCGATCCTTCCCTGAATGCTAACCTCGTCTATTATAATGGCTCGTCCAATTGATTATCTATACCTGCAAGTATGAATGCAGCGTCCCCAACAAAAGGATGTCAGTACGAATAATGTACTGAGTATGTAAGGCAGAACTGAAACATATCCATAAGTAAATAATAATTAAAGACATATAAGAATCAACCAGAATCTTTGGAGTGCAACTGTATATGCGTACTCATTATACTTGTATATATAATTCTTCTGTTTAAGACTATTATCCATATCTTACGATGCACGACTGCCCAACTGATCAGTGGTAACTGCCCGACCGGCCGTAGCTCGGTGGTAAATGCATAACTACCCAACTGATGGTAAATAATAATACGTAACTGCCCAACCGGTGGTAACTGCCCAACCGATGGTAAATAATAATACATAACTGCCCAACCGGTGGTAACTGCCCAACCGGCCGTAGCACGGTGGTAAATTCAGGAAGATGCATGTATCACTATATTAAAAACATTAACATCTCTATCATATACCTCACTGGGGACTTAGGGACATACTTAGACATGCTTGAATATCATTCTAATGGAATAACTAACATAGACATCATTAACTGCTAAGAGTAAAAACACTTATGAAATAGCATTACGTTTACGTATAGTTACTTGGATCATGCCAAAAGAAAGAAGGATTAGCCTTAACATACCTACAGTAGGGAAACAATCCGTATGATATTCTTAGAAGAGGTTGCACCGTACTCCTTTAGAACCGCAAAATTTCGTTTGCTACTATGCAATATAATTTCGTATGAAATTGTTTCTTAAGATCGTTACTTTGCTGAATTCTTATCCATCTCTCTTAATTCTATACGGAATCAGCATCACTCGTGGTATGGTTTTACATTGCATTTTTACTTCTTGAATGCAAGTACTGTAGTTGCTCTTCATCAATGCAACCATGTGCAGAAGAGGGATAGTTACGATTCAGCATTTGCTAGTGATAGTTAATTCCATAATAATATAGAGAATATTGGTATGTAATATGTAGGAACAAAAATAGGATCTTTTAAGTCTTGAATTAGGAAGAAGGTATAAGATCTCTCACTTGATTACTTGAAGTCAAAATGAAGCCAAACTTCTACGTAAGTGTCATATCTACATTACTTTAGATGGCCACCTAATTAAGAGGGAGTAAGAGTCAGATGTTTGGTTTAGTGGCTTGCTGTCACATGGGGGTGGGGTGGGGATATTATTCTTATTCAATAATCAATTAATTAATTAGGTAATATCCCGCTATCCGATAATTAACCAATTACCCACATAATTAAGAACTATATCAATTTAATTAAAATACTGCCCACTTTTAACACACTTTATATATACCCTACTATCATGGTCATGTGGTACCATATAAAATCAATACACTATTATTTTATTAAAATATTCATGTAACAATACATATATTTTGTCAACTTCTAATTCTCCTAATATCATATAAAGAGTACAAATTTTCGTACGCTTAATTCTTAAAATGGTAAAAAGATAACCTCCTTTTCTTGTGAAAAATGAATTAATTTCTATCTTTATAATAAAGAAAATCTCATAAACTTTCTCATATTAGGTATATAATTTATCATATCCGAAAATAGTGATAATGGCAACTATCCAAAATTATGCTTATAAAACTTTTATTAAAATACTTCACTTAAAAGAAAATATCACACTAACATAATATCTAACGGTATCAAGGTTGTAAACTTACAGGGTCTCATAATAATAATGTCTTAAACCCTCTACAACCTCCTAATAGACATAATCCCTTCGAACTCATGTGGATTACTACGACTAATTCTAATATTAAATTACGGGATGTAACATCATTTCTCCCTTTAAAACATTCGTCCTCGAATGTTAACTCTTAGAGACATACAAAAATTTTCTCCAGGGTCTCATCTGTAAACTAAACTAAAACCCAACCTCTATCGGAAGTCTCGACTATTCACAATCTCTTATACTTGAATATCTCGTATCTTCTTCAACTTTATCTTGCTTACCTTTCAATCTCGTATCGTATCTTCTGTTTCTTTCATAAACTCCCTTCCATATTATGCCTTAATGTTCTACTGTAATACCTGTACCTCCGGTGTATACAAAATCTGGCGAAAGCTTCATACTGACTTCTTACGACTCAACTATATGGCACGATTTGGAAGTATAAGAAGCGTAACATTTCCTAAATGCCCTACAGTCTCTCAATTACAAATATGGCGCGCAATACACCCATAAGTGAGACTCTACGAGGCACGANTACAGTCTCTCAATTACAAATATGGCGCGCAATACACCCATAAGTGAGACTCTACTAGGTACGACTTTATAGACTCCCTAGGATACGCCCCGCTCTGATACAGTTTGTCACACCCTAAACCTGGGGAGGCGTGGTGGTAGCCGATGCCGTGCTGGCCTTAGCGAACCACTCTGTAACTCATCATCGTTCGACCAAAACTTGAATATACATAGGTCGAGTTAACTGAACTCATTCCTTTTGTAACTATCATGGGCCCACATGGCCACCACTCATAATCTACAATTGTAAGTGGAAAAACATTGTATCAATGAACCATCTTTCTTAAAACGTGAATACATATGGGCCGTCAAGACCTCTGACATACTGTACAAAATGAACCTTTGTCTATAAAGCCTCTAAGATTATTTGACATCAAATGGGTCAGGGTACCGGCCTACCCATAAATCTATAACCAAACTCTGACACGATGACTTATAGACTCGGTTGCACTCCGAATGAAGTGGAGTCTTACCGATCCTTCCCTGAATGCTAACCTCGTCTACTATAAGGGCTCGTCCAGTTGATTATCTATACCTGCAAGCATGAATACAGTGTCCCCAATAAAAGGACGTCAGTACGAATAATGTACTAAGTATGTAAGACAGAACTGAAACATATCCATAAGTAAACATTAATTGAAGACATATAAGAATCAACCTGAATCTCTGGAGTGCAACCGTATATACGTACTCATTATACTTGTATAAATAATGCTTCTGTTTAAGACTATTATCCATATCCTACAATGCATGACTGCCCAACTGATTAGTGGTAACTGCCCGACCGGCAGTAGCTCAGTGGAAAATGCATAACTGCCTAACCGATGGTAAATAATATACATAACTGCCCAACTGGTGGTAACTGCCCGACCGACCGTAACGCGGTAGTAAATGCATGGCTTCCCGACTGGCCGTAGCTCGGTGGTAAATGTGTAACGGCCCAACCAGTCGTAGCTCGGTGGTAAATGCATGACTGTCTAACCGACCGTCGCTTGGTGGTAAATGATGATGCATGTCTGCCCAACTGATAAGTGAAAACTGCCCGACCGGCCATAGCTCGGTGGTAAATGCATAACTGCCCGACCGGCCGTAGCTTAGTTGTAAATGTATAACTGCCCAATCGGTGTTAAATAATAATACATAATTACCCAACCGATGGTAACTGCCAGACCAGCCGCAGCACGGTGGTAAATGCATGAAGATGCATGTATCACTATATTAAAAACATTAACATCTCTATCATATACCTCATTAGGGACTTAGGGACATACTTAGACATGCTTGAATATCATTTTACATGAATAACTAACATAGACAACATTAACTGCTAAGAGTAGAAACACTTATGAAATAGCATTACTTTTACGTATCGTTACTGGGATCATGCCAAAAGAAAGAAGGATTAGCTTTAACATACCTGGAGTAGGGAAACAATCTTTATGACATTCTTGGAAGAGGTTGCACCGTACTCCTTTAGAAACGCAAAATTCCGTTTGCTACTATGCAGTATAATTTCGTATGAAATATTTGCTTAAGATCGTTACTTTGCTGAATTCTTATCCATCTCTCTTAATTCTATATGGAATCAGCATCACTCGTGGTATGGTTTTACATTCCATTTTACTTCTTGAATGCAAGTATTATAGTTGCTCTTCATCAATGCAACCATGTGCAGAAGAGGAATGGTTATGATTAAACATTTGCTAGTGATTGTTAATTCCATAATAATATAGAGAATATTGGTATGTAATATTTAGGAATAAAAATAGGATCTTTTTAAGTCTTGAATTAGGAAGAAGGTATAAGATCTCTCACTTGATTACTTTAAGTCAAAATGAAGCCAAACTACTACGTAAGTGTCATATCTACATTACTTTAGATGGCCACCTAACTAAAAGGGAGTAAGAGTCATTTGTTTGGTTTAGTGGCTTGCTGCCACGTGGGGGTGGGGTGGGGATATTAATCTTATTCAATAATCAATTAATTAATTAGGTAATATCCTGCTATCCGATAATTAACCAATTACCCACATAATTAAGAATTATCTCAATTTACTTAAAATACTACCCACTTTTAACACGCTTTATATATACCCTACTATCGTGGTCATGTGGTACCATATAAAATCAATACATTATTATTTTATTAAAACATCCATGTAACAAAACATATATTTTCTCAACTTCTAATTTTTCTAATCTCATATAAAGAGTACAAATATTCGTACGCTTAATTCTTAAAATGGTAAAAAGATAACCTCCTTTTCTTGTGAAAAGATAATTAATTTCTATGTTTCCAATAAAGAAAATCTCATAAACTTTCTCATACTAGGTATATAATTTATCATATCCGAAAATAGTAATAACGGTAACTATCCAAAATTATACTTATATAACTTTTATTAAAATACTTCACTTACAAGAAAATACCACACTAACATAATATCTAACGGTATCAAGGTTGTAAACTTACATGGTCTCATAATAATAATGTCTTAAACCCTCTACAACCTCCTAATAATCCCTTCGAACTCATTTGGATTACTACGACTAATTCTAATATTAAATTACGGGATGTACCATCCTTACCCCCTGTAAAACATTCGTCCTCGAATGATAACTTTTAGAGATTTACAAACATTTTCTCCAGGGTCTCCTCTGTAAACTAAACTAAAACCCAACCTCTATTTGAAGTCTCAACTATTCACAATCTCTTGTACTTGAATATCTCGTATCTTCTTCACCTTTACCTTACTTACCTTTCAATCTCGTATCGTATCTTCTATTTCTTTCATAAACTCCCTTCCATATTACGCCTTAAAGCTCTACTGTAATACCTGCACCTCCGGTGCATACAAAATCTGGCGAAAGCTTCATACTCACTTCTTACCACTCAACTCTATGGCACGATTTGGAATTAAAAGAAGGGTAACATTTCTTAAATGCCCTACAGTGTCTCAATTATAAATGTGGCGCGCAATACACCCATAAGTGAGACTCTACTACGGCTTTATAGAATTAAGAGAGATGGATAAGAATTCAGCAAAGTAATGATCTTAAGCAAATAGTTCATACGCAATTATACTGCATAGTAGCAAACAGAATTTTGCATTTCTAAAGGAGTACGGTGCAACCTCTTCCAAGAATATCATACGGATTGTTTCCCTACTCCAGGTATGTTAAGGCTAATCCTTCTTTCTTTTGGCATGATCCAAGTAACGATACGTAAAAGTAATGCTATTTCATAAGTGTTTCTACTCTTAGCAGTTAATGATGTCTATGTTAGTTATTCCTGTAAAATGATAGTCAAGCATGTCTAAGTATGTCCCTAAATCCCTAATGAGGTATATGATAGAGATGTTAATATTTTTAATATAGTGATACATGCATCTTCATGCATTTACCACCGTGCTATGGACGGTCGGGCAGTTACCACCGGTTGGGTAATTATGTATTATTATTTACCACCGGTTGGGCAGTTATGCATTTACCACCAAGCTACGGCCGGTCGGGCAGTTATGCATTTACCACCGAGCTATGGCCGGTCGGGCAGTTACCACTTATCAGTTTGGCAGACATGCATCTTCATTTACCACCAAGCTACGGTCGGTTGGGCAGTCATGCATTTACCACCGAGCTACGACTTGTTGGGCAGTTACACATTTACCACCGAGTTACGGCCGGTCGGGCAGCCATGCATTTACCACCGCGTCACGGTCGGTCGGGCAGTTACCACCGGTTGGGTAGTTATGTATTATTATTTACCATCGGTTGGACAGTTATGCATTTACCATTGAGCTACGGCCGATCGGGCAGTTACCACTGATCAGTTGGGCAGTCATGCTTTCGTACGATATGGATAATAGTCTTAAACAGAAGCATTATATATACAAGTATAATAAGTACGCATATACAGTTGCACTCCAGAAATTCAGGTTGATTCTTATATGTCTTTAATTAATTTTTACTTATGGATATGTTTTAGTTCTGTCTTACATACTCAGTATATTATTCGTACTGACGTCCTTTTGTTGGGGACGCTGTATTCATGCTTGCAGGTATAGATAATCATTTGGACGATCCCTTATAGTAGACGAGGGTAGCATTATGGGAAGGATCGGTAAGACTCCACTTCATTCGGAGTGCATTCGAGTCTATATGTCATCGTTTCAGAGTTTTATTACAGATTTATGGGTAGGCCGGTACCCTGTCTCATTTCATGTCAAATAATCTTAGAGGCTTTATAGACAGAGGTTCATTTTGTACAGTATGTCAGAGGCTTTGACGGCCCATATGTATTCATATTTTAAGAAATATGGTTCATTGATACAATGTTTTCCCACATACAGTTGTAGATTATGAGTGGTGGCCATGTGGGCCCATGATAATTACAAAAGGAATGAGTTCGGTTAACTCGAAATATGTATGTTCTAGTTTTGGTCGAATGATCATGAGTTATAGAGCGGTTCACTCGGGCCAGCACGACATCGGGTGCCACCACGCCTCCCCAGGTTTGGGGCGTGATAAAATGGTATCAGAGCGGGTCGTATCCTATGGAATCAGCATCACTCATGGTATGGTTTTACATTCCATTTTTACTTCTTGAATGCAAGTATTGTAGTTTCTCTTCATCAATGCAACCATGTGCAGAAGAGGGATAGTTACGATTCAACATTTGCTAGTGATTGTTAATTTCATAATAATATAGAGAATATTGGTATGTAATATGTAGGAACAAAAATTGGATCTTTTTAAGTCTTGAATTAGGAAGAAGGTATAAGATCTCTCACTTGATTACTTTAAGTCAAAATGAAGCCAAACTTCTACGTAAGCGTCATATCTACATTACTTTAGATGACCACCTAATTAAAAGGGAGTAAGAGACATTTGATTGGTTTAGGGGCTTGCTGCCACGTGGGGGTGGGGTGGGGATATTAATCTTATTCAATAATCAATTAATTAATTAAGTAATATCCCTCTATCCGATAGTTAACCAAATTATCTCAATTTACTTAAAATACTACCCATTTTTAACACGCTTTATATATACCCTACTATCGTGGTCATGTGGTACCATATAAAATCAATACACTATTATTTTATTAAAACATCCATGTAACAAAACATATATTTTCTCAACTTCTAATTTTCCTAATCTCATATAAAGAATACAAATTTTCGTACACTTAATTCTTAAAATGATAAAACGATAACCTCCTTTTCTTGTGAAAAAATAATCAATTTCTATCTTTACAATAAAATAAATCTCATAAACTTTCTCATATTAGGTATATAATTTATCATATCCGAAAATGGTAATAATGATAACTATCAAAAATTATACTTATAAAACTTTTATTAAAATACTTCACTTAAAAGAAAATACCACACTAACATAATATCTAACGGTATCAAGATTGTAAACTTAGAGTGTCTCATAATAATAATATCTTAAACCCTCTACAACCTCCTAATAGACATAATCCCTTCGAACTCATTTGGATTACTACGATAAATTCTAATATTAAATTACGGGATGTACCATCCTTTCCCCCTTTAAAACATTCGTCCTCGAATGTTAACTTTTAGAGATTTACAAAAACTTTCTCCAGGGTCTCCTTTGTAAACTAAACTAAAACCCAACCTCTATCTGAAGTCTCAACTATTCACAATCTCTTGTACCTGAATATCTCGTATCTTCTTCACCTTTACCTTACTTACCTTTCAATCTCGTATCGTATCTTCTGTTTCTTTCATAAACTCCCTTCCATATTACGCCTTAAAGCTCTACTGTAATATGTGCACCTCCGGTGCATAAAAAATCTGGCAAAAGCTTCATACTGACTTCTTACGACTCAACTCTATGGCACGATTTGGGAGTAAAAGAAAGGTAACATTTCCAAAATGCCCTACAGTCCCTCAATTATAAATGTGGCGTGCAATCCACCCATAAGTGAGATTTTACTACGACTTTATAGACTCCCTAGGATACGACCCGCTCTAATACCATTTTGTCACGCCCCAAACCTGGGGAGGCGTGGTGGCACCCGATGTCGTGCTGGCCCGAGCGAACCACTCTGTAACTCATGATCGTTCGACAAAAACTAGAACATACATAGTTCGAGTTAATTGAACTCAATCCTTTTGTAATTATCATGGGCCTACATGGCCCCCACTCATAATCTACAACTGTAAGTTGGAAAACATTGTATCAATGAACCATCTTTCTTAAAACATGAATACATATGGGCCGTCAAGGCCTCTGACATACTGTACAAAATGAACCTCTGTTTATAAAGCCTTTAAGATTATTTGACATCAAATGGGACAGAGTACCGGCCTACCCATAAATCTGTAACAAAATTCTGACATTATGACTTATAGACTCGGTTGCACTCCGAATGAAGTGGAGTCTTACCGATCCTTCTCTGAATGCTAACCTCGTCTACTATGAGAGCTCGTCCAATTGATTATCTATACCTACAAGCATGAATGCAGCGTCCCCAACAAAAGGACGTATGTACGAATAATGTATTGTGTATGTAAGGCAGAACTGAAACATATCCATAAGAAAACATTAATTAAAAACATATAAGAATCAACCTGAATCTCTGGAGTGCAACCGTATATGCGTACTCATTATACTTGAATATATAATGCTTCTGTTTAAGACTATTATCCATATTGAATGATGCATGACTACCCAACTGATCAGTGGTAACTGCCCGACCAGCCGTAGCTTAGTGATAAATGCATAACTGCCCAACCGATGCTAAATAATAATACATAACTGCCCAACCGGTGGTAACTTCCCGACCGATCGTAACGCGGTGGTAAATGCATGACTGCCCGACCGACCGTAGCTCGGTGGTAAATATGTAACTTCCCAACCAGTCGTAGCTCAGTGGTAAATGCATGACTGCCTAACCGGCCGTAGCTTGGTGATACATGAAGATGCATGTCTTCTCAACTGATAAGTGGTAACTGCCCGACCGGCCGTAGCTCGGTGGTAAATGCATAACTTCCCAACCAGTGTTAAATAATAATACATAATTACCCAACCAGTGGTAACTGCCCGACCGACCGTAGCACGGTGGTAAATCATGAAGATGGATGTATCACTATATTAAAAACATTAACATCTCTATCATATACCTCATTAGGGACTTAGGGACATACGTAGACATGCTTGATTATCATTTTACAGGAATTACTAACATAGACATCATTAACTGCTAAGAGTAGAAACACTTATGAAATAACATTACTTTTACGTATCGTTACTTGGATCATGCCAAAAGAAAGAAGGATTAGCCTTAACATACCTGGAGTAGGGAAAATATCCGTATGATATTCTTGGAAGAGGCTGCACCGTACTCCTTTAGAACCACAAAATTCCGTTTGCTACTATGCAGTATAATTTTGTATGAAATTGTTGCTTAAGATCGTTACTTTGCTTAATTCTTATCCATCTCTCTTAATTCTATACGAAATCAGCATCACTCGTGGTATGGTTTTACATTCCAATTTTACTTCTTGAATGCAAGTAATGTAGTTGCTCTTCATCAATGCAACCATGTGCAGAAGAGGGATAGTTACGATTCAACATTTGCTAGTGATTGTTAATTCCATAATAATATAGAGAATATTGGTATGTAATATGTAAGAACACAAATAGGATCTTTTTAAGTCTTGAATTAGGTACAAGATCTCTCACTTGATTACTTTAAGTCAAAATGAAGCCAAACTTCTACATAAGTGTCATAGCTACATTACGTTAGATGGCCACCTAATTAAAAGGGAGTAAGAGTCATTTGTTTGGTTTAGTGGCTTGCTGCCACGTGGGGGTGGGGTGGGGATATTAATCTTATTTAATAATCAATTAATTAATTAGGTAATTTCTCGCTATCCGATAATTAACCAATTACCCACATAATTAAGAACTATCTCAATTTACTTAAAATACTACCCACTTGTAACACACTTTATATATACCCTACTATCGTGGTCATGTGGTACCATATAAAATCAATACACTATTATTTTATTAAAACATCCATGTAACACTACATATATTTTCTCAACTTCTAATTTTCCTAATCTCAAATAAAGAGTACAAATTTTTGTACGCTTAATGCTTAAAATGGTAAAAAGATAACCTCTTTTTCTTGTGAAAAAAGAATTAATTTCTATCTTTACAATAAAGAAAATCTCATAAACTTTCTCGTATTAGGTATATAATTTATCATATCCGAAAATAGTAATAATGGTAACTATCAAAAATTATACTTATAAAACTTTTATTAAAATACTTCACTTAAAAGGAAAAACCATACTGACATAATATCTAACGGTATCAAAGTTATAAACTTATAGGGTCTCATAATAATAATGTCTTAAACCCTCTACAACCTCCTAATAGACATAATCCCTTCGAACTCATGTGGATTACTATGACTAATTCTAATATTAAATTACGGGATGTAACATCATTTCCCCCTTTAAAACACTCGTCCTCAAATGTTAACTCTTAGAGATTTACAAAAAATGTTCTCCAGGGTCTCCTCAGTAAACTAAACTAAAACCCAACCTTTATCTGAAGTGTCGACTATTCACAATCTCTTGTACTTGAATATCTTGTATCTTCTTCACCTTTATCTTACTTATCTTTCAATCTCGTATCGTATCTTCGGTTTCTTTCATAAACTCCCTTCCATATTACGCCTTAAAGCTCTAATGTAATACCTGCACCTCCGGTGCATACAAAATCTGGCGAAAGCTTTATACTGACTTCTTACGACTCAACTCTATGGCACGATTTGGAATTAAAATAAGGGTAACATTTCCTAAATGCCCTACAGTCTCTCAATTATAAATGTTGCGCGCAATACACCCATAAGTGAGACTCTACTAGGTACGACTTTATAGACTCCCTAGGATACGCCCCGCTCTGATACAGTTTGTCACACCCTAAACCTGGGGAGGCGTGGTGGTAGCCGATGCCGTGCTGGCCTTAGCGAACCACTCTGTAACTCATCATCGTTCGACCAAAACTTGAATATACATAGGTCGAGTTAACTGAACTCATTCCTTTTGTAACTATCATGGGCCCACATGGCCACCACTCATAATCTACAATTGTAAGTGGAAAAACATTGTATCAATGAACCATCTTTCTTAAAACATGAATACATATGGGCCGTCAAGGCCTCTGACATACTGTACAAAATGAACCTCTGTCTACAAAGCCTCTAAGATTATTTGACATCAAATGGGACAGGGTACTGGCTTACCCATAAATCTGTAACAAAACTCTGACACGATGACTTATAGACTCGGCTGCACTCCGAATGAAGTGGAGTCTTATCGATCCTTCCCTGAATGCTAACCTCGTCTACTATGAGGGCTCGTCCAACTGATTATCTATACCTGCAAGCATGAATGTAGCGTCCCTAACAAAAGGACATCAGTACGAATAATGTACTGAGTATGTAAGGTAGAACTGAAACATATCCATAAGTAAACATTAATTAAAGACATATAAGAATCAACCTGAATCTCTGGAGTGCCACCGTATATGCGTACTCATTATACTCATATATATAATGCTTCTCTTTAAGACTATAATCCATATCGTATGATGCATGACTGCCCAACTGATCAGTGGTAACTGCCCGACCGGCCGTAGCTCAGTGGTAAATGCATAACTGCCCAACCGATGGTAAATAATAATACATAACTGCCCAACCGATGGTAACTGCCCGACCGACCGTAGCACGGTGGTAAATGCATGACCACCCGACTGGCCGTAGCTCGATGGTAAATGTGTAACTGCCCAATCAGTCGTAGCTCGGTGGTAAATGCATGACTGTCCGACCGGTAGTAGCTCGGTGGTAAATTAAGATGCATGTCTGCACAACTGATAAGTGGTAACTGCCCGACCTGCCGTAGCTTGGTGGAAAATGCATAACTGCCCAACCGGTGGTAAATAATAATACATAACTGCCCAACCGGTGGTAACCGCCCGACCGGCCGTAGCACGGTAGTAAATGCATGAAGATACATGTATCACTATATTAAAAATATTAACATCTCTAGCATATACCTCATTAGGGACTTAGGGACATACTTAGACATGCTTGAATATCATTTTACAGGAATAACTAACATAGACATCCTTAACTGCTAAGAGTAGAAACACTTATGAAATAGCATTACATTTACGTGTCGTTACTTGGATCATGCCAAAAGAAAGAAGGATTAGCCTAACATACCTGCAGTAGGAAAAAAATTCATATGATATTCTTGGAAGAGGTTGCATCATACTCCTTTAGAACTGCAAAATTCCGTTTGCTACTATGCAGTATTATTTCGTATGAAAGTTTTGCTTTAGGTCGTTACTTTGCTGAATTCTTATCCATTTCTCTTAATTCTATACGGAATCAGCATCACTCGTGGTATGGTTTTACATTCCATTTTTACTTCTTGAGTGCAAGTATTGTAGTTGCTTTTCATCAATGCAACCATGTGCAGAAGAGGGATAGTTACGATTTAGCATTTGCTAGTGATTGTTAATTTCATAATAATATAGAGAATATTGGTATGTAATATGTAGGAAAAAAAATAGGATCTTTTTAAGTCTTGAATTAGGAAGAAGGTATAAGATCTCTCACTTGATTACTTTAAGTTAAAATGAAGCAAAACTTCTACGTAAGTGTCATATCTACATTACTTTAGATGGCCACCTAATTAAAAGGGAGTAAGAGTCATTTGTTTGGTTTAGTGGCTTGCTGCCACGTGGGGGTGGGGTGGGGATATTAATCTTGTTCAATAATCAATTAATTAATTAGGTAATATCCCACTATCCGGTAATTAACCAATTACCCACATAATTAAGAACTATCTCAATTTACTTAAAATACTACCCACTTTTAACACACTTTATATATACCCTACTATCGTGGTCATGTGGTACCATATAAAATCAATACACTATTATTTTATTAAAACATCCATGTAACAATATATATATTTTCTCAACTTCTAATTTTTCTAATCTCATATAAAGAGTACAAATTTTCGTACGCTTAATTCTTAAAATGGTATAAAGATAACCTCCTTTTCTTGTGAAAATAAAAATTAATTTCTATCTTTACAATAAAGCAAAATCTCATAAACTCTCTCATATTAGGTGTATAATTTATCATATCCGAAAATAGTAATAATGGTAACTATCCAAAATTATATTTATAAAACTTTTACTAAAATACTTCACTTAAAAGAAAATACCACAGTAACATAATATCTAAACTGTATCAAGGTTATAAACTTACAGGGTCTTTTAATAATAATGGTTTAAACCCTCTACAACCTCCTAATAGACATAATCGCTTCGAACTCATGTGGATTACTACGACTAATTCTAATATTAAATTACGTGATGTAACAACTACATCCTTCACGAATAACAACTCAATCATCCCATGATTCTCATATACCCATAAAGTGTAACACATCCCGTATCCAAAAATTGCTTTACTCTAGTCATCCTCAATCTCAACCTTTACAAGTTATAACCGATCCACAAGTATGCCTCAGACCAAAACCAATGCAAAACATAACCATGCAGTCAAATTGTCCCACTTAGCTCAATGCCATAGAATAGAATATCTGATAACTCACCATACCCATACTCTATTACTGGCATAATATCGCCCGGAGATTCAACAAAATCCTTCATAAGCTCACATAACACAAATCATATAGTACCTCAAATCATCTACTAAGCCCGCATATATCCACATGATGATCATGTCAACTTTCTTAACCAAATTCAAATTCAAATCTCAACACATATACCCCGCTGGTAGAAAAGGAACTCTCCACACAACATTATAAGGATTACACCTCCATAGATTACTCCGCAGGAGATAACCCACCTGCTTAGCCTCAAATTGGCATCTTGCTATACCCTTTCGCAGCCGCGATTACTACGCCATCACTTAATCTACCTGAGTCTGAACTCACCACAAGACATGAAAATCTACTTCGTACCACAATTAAACAATATGAAACATCTTTCACCACACTCAACTCGAGACTACACATCATATCAAGAAAACAATTTAGAACCCAATAGTCCATTTTACATCTCAAGCAAACTCTTTTAATCACATTCAAACCAGAACACATCCCGCAGTCACATGATACACATCATATAGCCATCCAACCACTTATCGAGTCACAAAATCCACTCATAAGGACGCTACCAGACAAATAAGTCCAAAGTCACGTGCTCACACAACCGAAATTCCCGTGCTCAAGCTACGGTCATAACCTGACCTCGAGTCCTCCAGACTGGCCTATAATCAACACACAAAAATCACATCTCGCACCTCATCCATTGAATCACAATCCGTCAATGCACAACTGATATAGAGAGCTCACATGCATATATGAATGCGTGGAAGGAATTCAAAGAGTTACGCTTTAAGCTGAATTAATGCCACATGATAAGGAAAGAAAGATGGGAAATTTATCATAAATGTCGTGCAGCCTCTCGCAGATAGGTATGGATGTCATCATACCGATCCGCAAAACTCTACTAGACACTTGCTCATGACTTGTAGAACCTATGAACCTAGAGCTCTGATACCACCTTGTCACGACCCAAAATACAACTAGTCATGATGGCACCTAACCCAACTCGCTAGGTAAACCAGTTAACAACAAACCAGTTCAAATGATATTTATTCAGAGAAGGGATTATAATACAACTGAACTGTTATACAAGAATTCCCAATGACTGGTAGTACAAATCATGAGCTTCTATTATTTGGACTTTACAAAGCTGGTATGAAATAAAGTACATCATCTGTTTGAAATATACATGAACATATTAAAATTCTAAAGCTAGCAAGATCAAGAGGCAGCTATGACCGAAATGCTTGTACATCTTCAAAACCAGCTCCCACCGTGCACAGCAATATCAACATCTAACATCTGCACGCAAGGTGCAGAAGTGTAGTATGAGTACAATCGACCCCATGTACTCAATACGTAACAAACCTAACCTTAGGCTGACAGTAGTGACGAGTTGGAACAAAGGTCGGAGTCCAAGAGCAATAGCCAACAACCGTTCATAACAACATAATAAAAGTGATAAAAGGAGTAACGCATAGATATAGTGCTCAGCTCGTTTATAGTTCCGGAAAATAGGCATGCTTTCCATGTATGTTAGTGAAAACCTAAATCTTTTACCGTAATCACCAAAATAGGAGTACGTTTGTAAAACAATGATTTTTTCCAAAACATTCAACATGTAAATGTTTCATTTTCAAATGGCATGTGGAAAGTACATCTCTATACCTACATGTTAATGTGTATGTGAAGTCATGAATGACGCAATGTCGTACAGCATGAGGAAAATGCATCTCTATGCTTGTATGTCAAGAGTGCATGTCGAATGCAATGCAATGCAATGATAAAACCATATGCATACTCTTGGAGTATCAATTCACTCAGTCCTCACAGTCACTCAATCTTCATAGTCGCTCAACTTTCCCAATCACTCGACACACGCACTCAGTAGGTACCTACGCTCACTGATGGGTGTGTACAGACTCCGGAGGGGCACCTTCAGCCCAAGCACTATAACAAACCAATCATGGCATAAATCAATAAAAACATGTTGTAACTTGCAGCCCGATCCCATCATAAATCAATAGTACATGTTATGGCGTGTAGCCCGATCCCATCAATATCCTCACTATTAGGCCCTCGGCCTCACTCAGTCATCAATCTCTCCAGTCTCTCGGGCTCACAATGTCAGGAAAATTAGCCCAAAATGATGATGTGATGTATCAATAAATGGTAACAGAGATTGAGATATGATATGCAAATGAATGTGTATGACTGAGTATGTAATTGCAATGTAAGCAAATAACTCAACAACAGAAATGACCTTAGTGGGCTCCAATAGGATAAGCATATAGCCCAAACATAGATTCTAACATGGAACACAACTCAATTACTCTAGCACATAGATATTTCATAGATACAAATAAGATTAGGTAACTACATAGTACCATAGAAATAACCGAGTCACAATACACACGGTGCACGCCTATATGCCCGTCACCTAGCATGTGCACCACCTCAACAGCAAACACATATCACGTATATTCAGTGGCTCATACCCTTAGCACCAAGTTTAGAAGTGTTACTTATCTCGAACAACCCAAATCCAATACCGAGCAAGCCAAGCGATTCTCCCAAAATGCCATCTCCTGCGCACTGACCTCTGAACGGCTCGAAACTAGCCAAAAGCAACTTAAATACATCAAATAAAGCCAAAGAAAACAAACCCAATAGATAAAGGTCAAATCTTTAATCAAAGCCCAAAATCAACCCAAAACTCTAACTGGGGCCCGTACCTTAGAACTTGACGAAACATATAAAATCCGACAACTCATTCAATTACGAGTCCAACCATACTAGTTTCACTCAAATTGGACTCCGAATCGAGGTCCAAAACTCAAAAACTCACTCTATGAAACATTAGGCTAAAACCCCCAAATTCTCTTTAACATTCGTAATCCAATTAACAAAAACAAAGATAGAATCACAAAATATAATCATAATTGAGTATAAAACTATTACCCTAATCCTTGTGGTGAAAGTCGCCTAACAAATCACCCAATTCCGAAGTCTATAGCTCAATATCTGATAAAAATGGCCAACCCTCGATATGTATAGAATCTACCCAGCATTTTCGCATATACGGTCACATTGTCGCATTTGCGACCTCCGCTTCTACGGACGATTCTTGCGTCTACGAAGCCCTCTAAAGACCAGACTTCCACATCTGCGGAGCTTTCCCCGCTTCTGCGCACACGCAGGTGCGAAAAATAACTCACGCTTCTGTGCCACACGCCACTTCTGTGGCTCAAAATTACGCTTATGCGGACGCGCCGATGCGCCTATCATTATTCCTCAGCAATTTTCCTCACCCAGCTCTGACCTCGCTTGTGCGACTCCTTTGTCGCTTCTGCGACCATTACACCTGCGCAAAACAGCCGCAGTTGTGATCACATCAGATCCTTCAACCATCTGCCTTAGCCTAAAGTTGATCCAAACGATTCAAACTTTGTCTGAAACTCTTCCGAGCCACTCGGGACGCCGCCCAAATTTACTAACTAGTCTAATAATGCAACGCGAACCTACTTGAGGTCTCAAATAATGCATAAATATATTGAAATGGCGTATCGCACCTCAAATCAAACTTAAATGAACTTGGAACTTTCAACTTCCAAAACTTCCGCTGAAACATATTAAATCAACTCGAAATGAACTCAAATTTTGGACACAAGTTCCAAATGACATAACGAAGCTATTGAAATTCCCGAAACAACAATCCAAACCCGATATCCGCAAAGACAACTCTCGGTCAAACATATGAATTTTTCAAACCTTCAAATTTTCAACTTTCACCAATTAGGGCTGAATCCTTCTAGAAATATCTAAATGCAAATCTGGGCATACGCCCGAGTCCAAAATCATCATCCGGACCTAACAGAACCATCAAAACACCTCTCCAGGGTCAAATTCACAAAGTCAAACTTAATCAACTCTTCCACTTAAAGCTTCAAACATGAAATGCATTTTTCCAAATCACTTTCGGATCAACTGAAAAACCAAGAACGATGATTCACACAAGTCATAATACATCATACAAAGCTACTCAAGAGCCCAAGAATGAGTTTCTTCCCATTAATCCATTCTATATGAAGCTCTTCTGTAGACATACCATGGCTTTCCCAACAAGATATGATAATTATTCATGGGAATCACATCAAACCAGATCGTATCCTCATACCTTTCAATAGAGAGTAGTAATAACACCCTTGTATCTATCTTTTGCCATTGTAACATGTATGGTTCAATATGTTCCATATAGGGAAAGTTCAATTTCTCAACCATATAAGTGTTAATTACATTATTGACAATCCCTTTGTCAATTCTAAGGCACAAATCATAGATAGCACTTTAGCTCTAGTTTAAAAATAATTTTGCCATCATCTTCCTTCCATTCGGCATACTGCAAGTTTGACTTTTTAGGTTGTCGAGTCATTGCTCGCCTCCTTTCTTCATAACTACCTGTTTGAAACATCCTAAGCAAAGATTAGAAAAAATATGTATCTCTCAAATTTGGCTTTTTCCTCTAATGCTCTCACCTCTCTTACTTTTTTACTCTTGATCGTTAATCTTTAGACTTATTAATAAACCTTACTAGCCACAACCCTTAGTGATAAGAATATGGAGTTGGAAAAAGAAAAGATAAGTGAAAGACCAAACCTAGAAAGAATAGAAATTGGTTAGTAGGAAAAAAAAAGGAAAGAATTTAAAAAACACAAATCCCACAAGAATAAGAAAAGAAGTTATCTTAATCTTCAAGAACTAGGATCCCCTCTTCTTGTTTCCTTTCTTGACTTTGAAACCAAAGAATACTTGAGTTATGAAAATAATAATGAGCAACAACACTTGTTTTGGTCTGATTTTCATTTTTTTTTTCTCTTGGCTCAAGGAACTCCCAAGATTATCAAGATTGAAATCCTGATTAGCCTATGCTCTGATACCACTTGATAATAATACGATAGGGGTCCAAGAACTACTAAGGAAAATCAAGAAACGTGCGGAAGCTAAAAGAAAATCAGAAAATAAAAATTGATGATAGATTAAATTCAAGAAAGAGTTTCTTGAATTCAAGAAGTCTATTCTTGAAGTTGAATCCTAACAATAACAATTAGCTAATGAAAAATTAACCGCCTTTGGTAGAGAATTAAAAACAAGAAATACATTGTGAAACCCGACCCTTTAGAATAACAAGAACAACAATAAGCCTAAACTTATCACCTTTCTTCAATTCGTAGAAGTGATCTAACATTTCAAATAGGATTTAATCTTACCACCTTAAGCTGAGTCTTGAAGGTTGAAGAATAAATCTAAGAGTAGCCACACACAAGAGTGCAAGAGAATCTCACAATGTTTATTGATAATAGTCTGTCATAATCTATCTTTAAAAAAAAAAAAATAAGACACCCCTTTAGATAGAGAGTGGTCACGAAATTCTACCTAAAAAATAAGGAAATAAAGTCCTAAAATACTTTGGACAACAAGTCCAACTACCTTATGAAAAGGAAAATACTAGGAAGCACAAACCAATTCATTCTTGGAAAGTAATTCCATCTATCTTAGTAAAAGGAAAACATAACCTTAAATAACTAGGAAAGCAATAAATATAGTCCCAAAACATATGGAAATAAGTCTCAAACCAATCTTGGATAGAATCTTGAAAATCTTGAAGGAAATTTGCAAGCAACATGGCACCAACTTGCAGTCAATATCTAGCATGCCTATGTACCTTTATTGGACATAAAGTAAGTCTTTTTTATGTTATAAAAATGTGTCTTTATGTAGGACTTCATGGGCTGCATGTTTGGACACATTTTAGGTGCAAAATTGGTCCAAAAGTGAACTGACTAGGACCTTCTTCAAAGGTTGTCTTTTGGGATCTAATCCTCCTATTCTTGGACATATATTTGGGCCATAAATTAATTGTAATACCTAGCCAATTCATATCATTTATTCTTGAGCTCTTCCTCCCAATTAACAACTTATTTATTTGTACATAAAGTCTAATGACCTTATTTTACAACTCTTTAGCTTGACATCTTCTTAAGGCCCTCTTTAAGATTCCAAAGCTTCATCCTTTTCCTTGAATATATTTGAGCTTCCTAGGATGCTATCATTCTCCTCTTATTGAAGAAAATTCGTCCTCGAATTTCGACGTTGCAAGAAAAAGAAGTCATGCACTAGTAAATGGCATCCACTAATCTGAATGAATGGTAGGAATAAATCAAGATAGTGACCATGTGTTAATTTAACCCAATTAAGACTAATAGGTGTAAATACTCCCTTATAAAGCATATAGACATCATCATCCCAATTAAATTTATGCCTACTTAGATTTTTTGAATAAAAACCTCTCTTAGATGCACTATGTAATGAAATTTACAATGTGATCTTGTCAATAAGGTAGTCCAAACATGTGCATGACAAATAAATTACAAACGATTGACCATGCATCTATTTAATACAAGTATCTCTACCACATTTATCAAACAAGACACTTTTATGATATAGCCAAGCTCATGATTATAACCAATAAATCCCAAAATAAAAATTTCAATACACTCAAGCTCATGATTATAACTTTTCCCAATAATATTTCCAACATCAATGGATTCTACATAATTGCTCAAACTCTCACAGAAAGAGTCATAGATAGGTTCATGAAAGAATATTTGATCATTAACGTCACAATAATCATGCATATCCTCTTTACTAGTAGCAAACACTTTTACAGGCTCACAATTAACATGACTGGAAAAATAACTTTCCACCATACAACAAAAATTACATTCTAACAACTTATCACATGAAAACTCATTAGACACTTGAATAAGAGAAGAAAGAACATTTAACTCATTTGCAAGCCTCTTCTCATAAATTTCATGCCTCTTTGCACCAAGTTGGAATATATAATCATCTATGTCATACTGAATTTCAAAAGGAACTTCCTCCAAAAGTCTCTCCAAATTTCCCTTTCTACCGAGCTCTCAATCAAATTTTGTGATATGAACTTAAACCCACATTTGTAACTTAATTTTTGCGTAGTGGTTCCTTAATCGCGACCGCGGAAAAGGCCTCGCGATCGCGAAGAACAACTTCGCTCCCTCAGAAATTTACTCTACGCGAATGCGTAACAGCTCACATGAACGCGATGCACTAGCTGCTCACACCTACGCGATCACAATTGACTTCATGCGACTGCGTGACGAGTAACACTCAAACTCCACTGCTGCCTCACTTCTTCTTCGCGAACGCGGCCTAGCCCATGCGTTCGCGGTGCACTGCCTGATAACCTTATGCGATCTCATCTTCGTCTTCGCGAACGCGAAGAGAAAATGTTAGCTAACCTCTCAGATGACCTACGCGATTGCGAGATCTCCCTCGCGAACGCGATGAAGAAACAATGTCTCCAATAACACCAGAAAATCTGCCAACTCCCTAAGTCCAAAAATGACCCGTTGATCATCCGAAACACGCCCGAGGCCCCCAGGACCTCAACCAGCATACCAACCAATCCTAAAAAATCATACGAACTTAGTGGAGCCTTGAAAAACATGGATTATGCACGGATTGAAGCCTAATAAACTTTGAAATTTGTAAATTCTACAAATGACGTCGAAACATATCAAATCTCATCTGAATGACCTCAAATGTTTCACACAAGTCATATTCAACACTACGGACCTACTCCAACTTTGGGAATCAGAATCTGACCCCGATATCAAAATTTCCACTACCGGTCCAAATCTCCAAAAATTTGACTTTCGCCATTTTAAGCCTAAATAAGCTACGGACCTCCAAAACACAATACAGACACACTCCTAAGTCCAAAATCACCCAACGGAGCTAACGGAACCGACGAAACTCCATTCCGAAGTTGTCTTCACATAGTTTCGACTACAACTAAAATCTTAAGACTTAAGCTTTCGTTTAGGGACTAAGTGTCCTAAATCACTCCAAAAACCAAAACGAAACCTCCCGGTAAGTCACAATAGCAGAATTAGATATGGGAGAACCAGTTAATAGGGGATCGGGGCTATAACTCTAAAAATGACCGACCGGGTCGTCACATCCTCCCCCTCTTGAAACAATTGTTCATCCTCGAACGAGCATAAAGACATACCTAAAGCTGTGAAAAGATGAGGATAACGACTGCGCATATCCCGCTCGGTCTCTCAAGTTGCCTCCTCAACCGGCTGGCCCCGCCACTGAACCTTTACTGATGCAATGTTCTTTGACCTCAACTTCCGAACCTGCCTGTCCAAAATAGCCACTCGCTCCTCAACATAGGATAGATCCTTGTCCAACTGGACAGAGCTGAAATCCAACACATGAGACGGATCGCCGTGATACCTCCGAAGCAACAAAACATGAAATACTGGATGAACTCCTGCTAGGCTGGGAGGTAAGGCAAGCTCATAAGCAACCTCCCCAACTCGCCGCAACACCTCAAAGGGGCCAATAAACCTTAGGCTCAGCTTGCCTCTCTTTCCGAACCTCATAACGCCCTTTATAGGCGAAACCCGAAGCAGGACTCGCTCTCCAACCATAAATGCAACATCGCGAACCTTCCGGTCCACATAGCTTTTCTGTATGGACTGGGTTGTGTGAAGTCTGTCCTGAATCACCTTCAACATCTCCAAGGCATCCTGAACCAAGTCCGTACCCAATAATCTGGCCTCGCCCGGCTCGAACCAACACACTGGGGACCGACACTGCCTACCATACAGAGCCTCATACGGTGCCATCTGAATGTTGGACTAATAATTATTATTGTAGGCAACTCCACAAGTGGCAATAACTGATCCCAAGAAACTCCAAACTCCATCACATACGCACGGAGCATATTCTCAAGATTCCGAATAGTGCACTCAAACTGCCCGTCCGTCTGAGGGTGAAAAGATGTGCTCGACCCCACCCGATTGACGATGCTCATACTTCACCTGCTAGCAATTTAGACATCTAGCCACATATTCTACTATATCCTTCTTCATACTTCTCCACCAATAATGCTGCCTCAGGTCCTTATACATCTTTACGGCACCGGATGAATGGAGTACCGCGAGCTGTGAGCCTTTAGGAGAATCAACTCACGCAAACCATCCACATTGGGCATACATAACCTGCCATGCATCCTCAATGCACCTTCCTCCCCAATAGTGACCTCATGTGTCCTTAAGGACAAGCAGATGGGGGTCATCATACTGACACTCCCTGATACGATCATAAAGAGAAGACCGAGAGACCACACAAGCCAGTACTCGACTCGGCTCAAAAATATCCAACCTCACAAACTGGTTGGTTAAGGCCTGAACAACCAATGCCATGGGCTTCTCTGCTACTGGTAGATATTCTAAACTCCCCAAACTCTCTGTCCGATGACTCAAAATATCGGCCACCACATTGGCCTTCCCAGGATGGTACAAAATGGTAATGTCATAATCCTTAAGCAGCTCTAACCACCTCCTCTGACGCAAATTCATATCCTTCTGCTTGAACAGATGCTGCAAACTTCGGTGATCAATGTAGATCTCACAAGGAACGTCGTACAAATAGTGCCTCCAAATCTTTAAGGCATGAACAGTAGCTGCTAGCTCAAGGTCGTGGACAAGATAGTTCTTCTCATGCACCTTCAGCTGTCTGGACACGTAGGCAATCATCCTACGGTCCTGCATCAACACCGCGCCGAGGCCAACTCACGATGCATCACAATAAACTGTATAAAGACCCCAAACCTGAAGGTAATACCAATACTGGGGTGTTAGTCAAAGCTGTCTTGAGCTTCTGAAAGCTCTCCTGACACTCCTCTGTCCACCTGAACGGAGCACCCTTCTGGGTTAGCTTGGTCATAGGTGCTTCAATAGAAGAAAATCCTGCAACAAACCAACGGTAATACCCCGCTAAACCAAGGAAACTCCGGATCTCTGTAGCTGAGTGTTACATCTCGCATTTTCGTATGTTAAAGTTTCGTCGTAAGGTAATCGACGCAAGCTCGGGAATGAGATTATTTGAGATTATAAGTATTACGCTATTTCGAATAAGTGATAAGTAAATTCGTGAATGAGAGGGTAAGCAAATCGAAGAAAATAAGTTCCATCGGAGTTTGAAAATTTGGGATAAAATACGGTCCGAGCTATAATACCCTGTATTTATGGACTAGTGCCATACAAGGTACTACATGACTATGATAGTAAGGTGTATGAGGTATGTTAAAAGTGAGTAGTATTTTAAGAAATTTGGGATAATTCATAATTATGTGGATAATCGGATTATTATTAATTTTTGTCGGAGATTAACACTTAATTAAGATGATTGGTGGGTAATTATTGGGAATGGATAACAATCAACGTGGCAGCCTTGCATTAAGGAATGGTGATGCTTAAATTCACATGTAAGGTGGCAAATTTGGAGAGTGGTAACGTTAGCAAGGGTCATATGACTACTTCATGACCCTTTAGACTTCTTATTAATTTGAAGGTTTGTTAGTAATGTGTTCTCTTGCTTTCTATGCTTGTAAAGATAAGAGATGGTTACATATCATTTAAAAAGGAAATACTTAGGCTTGCTGGAATGGATGGAATTCTCAAGGGAATTCTTATAAACCCCTACAAGTGCAATGTGAATGCTTGTGTGTTACAAACGTAAGTCACATAAGCAAGACAAGATCTTCAACAATTCAAAACAATGCGAGATGTTACAATTATAAGGGAGTACGGTGCAATCTTTCTCAAGAATATCATACGAATATTTTCCTACTCTGATCTTGCCGTTACGTGTTTTGTCGCAATTAACGTGTGTTAGAGGGATTGTCAAGAGAATCGACTCAGGTATGTTAAGGTTATCCCTTCTTTCTTTTTAGCATGATCCATACGATACAAACGAAACGAGTAAACGCACAATTTTCATAAATGAGTCTATTCATAGAAATATTAGGGGTGTCTATGTTATTGATTCCCCATATGAATTATTATTATTATATCTTTTGTTCTTGGGTCTCAGAAAAATACGTATTTGATAAAGTTTATCCGAAAGGCATATTCATTTTATGACAATCCAAGAAATCTTATTAACGTAATTCTTATACATTTCATGCATTTATACATGAACATTGACCCATGACCAGATGGCGGTATATATGCGTATATTATATATATATATATGGGATATGAAAAGAGGTTATGGCGTTATATACGCACCACCAACTGATCAGCTGGTATACGTTGACGATTTGCCCACAGTGGCCGAGATGATATGATGGGATGCCCTCAGAGGCTTGATGATATTATGAACGTATATACCTAAGCATAGTATGATATTTCTATGCATATGTATGACATTGAAAATATTAATGATTCATAGAGTTGTTCAGACTTACATGTTGAGTCTTTTACTACATGTTTCTCTTATAACTATTATTTACTGAATTTCATTCCTTACATACTCGGTACATTATTTGTACTGACATCCCTTTTGCCTTGGGGACACTGCGTTGCATGCCCGCAGGTCTAGGCTATTAGCTCAGCGGAAGATGTTGATGCGCTCCATTTGCTCCGGAGTTGCTTGTTTGGTCAGTATAATTTAGACGTGTATTGCTTAGTATGGCGGGGCTCTTTCCCGACCTTTATGACAATTATATATTCTTAGAGGCTTGTAGACAGATGTCATGTACGTAAAAGATTATATGGCCTTGTCGGCCTATTTTCAGTGTACGAGTTGTTATTTTGGTCTTATAGGCCCGTATGTCAAATGTATAAGTTTTTATATCAGATTGGGTCGTCTTATATTGACTATTCCCTTATGTTTATTCTTGTTAGCCCATGACAGCCCGTTTGGCCCATTTGCCGATAATAGTACGATAAGAAGGATATGTTACGTTGGTACTCGGTTGAGTAAGGTACCGGTTGCCCGTTGTGGCCCATAGGTTTGGGTCGTGACAAAAGTGGTATCAGAGCAGTTCTGTCCTAGTGAGTCTATAAGCCGTGTCTAGTATAGTTTTGTTTATGGGTGAGTTGTGCATCACGCTTATAATCAGGAGGCTCCAAGGCATTTAGGACTGTCACTCTTTCTTCTTACTCTAGATCGTGTGGTAGAGCTCAGTTATAAGAACTCAATTTCCTAAACTATATATTATTCTTAATACGATGATGCCTATACCTAGAAAGATGGTTGGTAAGGGATTGAATGCGGTTGTGGACTAGTTGAATCAGAGGAATTCAATTTTGCATCATGCTTATGATGAGTAAATGTAAGGTCTCCAGCAGATCGTGTGTGTACTAAGACGTGTGAGCTTCTAGAAAAGGATTCCTAAGTCATGAATATCTATCCGCCCATATGGTAAAAAGCAACGAGAGATTCAAAAGGTAGATACAAGCTTCAACAAGTAAAAGAAGCAATGTGAGAAGGGTACGAGGTACCCAGTTAATGAAGATTATCGGTATTTACAATTCAGGAAGAAAAATATAAGCATTTTGAGTTACCTTCAACAATAACAGAGGTATGTACAATTGGTCACGCCCATCCCATATATGCCCTATGGGAGCGAACAAAAGTAGTATAAGAGAAGGACAGATATCAGGATCCGACTGGGGTTAGAGTAACCCAAAATGATGAATGGATTGTTTGCATTAGTTGACCTTTCTGAAGGATGTTACAAATGTGCTAAAAGATCTCCTTGTGAGACACCCAGATGGTGCACTCTAAAATAGTACAGTTAGATATGAGTACAACAAAGATAGGCACTGGAGGCCTTGAAGGGATAAATATTACCTTAGTATGGCTGCCGTCTCTGGTAGAGAAAGAATATTAGGCAACCCGAAGAGCTAGTAGATGGAGCAAGGGGGGCTAAAAGCAAAAGAATGTCTTGTTAAAGTTTTCAGAGTAATGTGATAGACAAAAATGTTAGCGGGAAATAAGAAGATAGTTAATGAAGCATTATGAGTAAGATGTAATACATGGATGGCAACGGTAGATCAAAAAGATGACAGTATTACAGAGTTTATAGTCAATTGAAGGGAAAGACGAGAGGTGACAGGCCTTGAGACAACAAAAGAGTATAGTCCATAAAGTCATATCCTCATTTCAAGAAATAATTTTGTGACTACAACGCGACTACTAGAAGAAAAAGTTAGACCCCAGAACAATAGAAATCAATATGGGCTGGTGAACAAGATAAACTAAACATAAAATAGGGACTGAGTGATTGGATAATAGTCGGCATCATGAGAATTTCAGATTACGTTCCAGCGATAATAGAGTAGACAACAGAAGAAGATTCATGAGAAATTCAGAGAATGGTCATTCAGGAAGACGCTCCCTAAAGCAACCAATGTGAGCAAAGATAACCTTAAGGAACTCTATGTGCCAGTTACACTAAGTGTCACCCTTGTGAGTAAGGAAATTTGTTATCCTTGGTGCAAAAGGATTACCGCAAGGCGAGTAAGGGTCATCGATTATGTGAAAAGATGCCAAAGTTGAAGAGGTAAAACATCTATACGTAGACCATCAAAGCAATAAATCTTAGTACTCCCCTAAAGGGGGGGGGGGGGTTATGAAGTGATGTGACATTAAGTCAGAATTAAGTGGTTTAAGTAATTATGGAATAGTAAAGGAAGAATGCGACAAAAATAAAAAAGGGATGAGATTGCACTTATTCAAATCCTATAAATATGCTACGATTCTAGAACTTTATGCGAACACGACGTCAAGGAGGGGAAATAAGGGTTCTTTCCCGAGATGTTATTGATATATAAGGAGCCAGTGCGAGACGTAAGTTAAGACAAAGAAAATAACCCAAGAAAGATTACGCGGAATGTTGATATGAGAATTGGCCAACGAGTAGTTAGTAGTTTATTCAGGAAGAGCCTAGTTATGGCTAGACAAAAGGATACAGATAAATCAACAGATCGTGCAAGATAAACATAGTGAACCCCAATATGGGGAATTCAGTCTTGCAGATATGACATTGTAATACTTATGATATATTTAGATAGGAATTGTTGTGGTTAAGGATACCATATTAATGTTACTGAAATAAAAGAGAGTCTCACTAGGAAGACAGTCAAAACTTCAGTTCAGAAGCAACCGTACGAGCACATGAGTGTGGAGGTAAGTAACTAAGGATAATTATAGGTGAGTACGAACATCAAGAAGTTTAATGGGTATACGATGTAATAAGCTCATAGCTTTACAAGAGTCTTCCCTAAGTACTACAGCGAAAGACTTGCTGAGGAAATAAGGAAGAAGGCTTCAACCTAAGCACAGTGACCTAAAGAGGAAATGGTCTTGTAACAACAATCGCACACCAACATTGTATGCACTCCATAAGAAAGTGGCACCTATCGTGACAAAAGTGGTATCACAAGCTAAAGTATAGTATAGCGACAGGGTTTTATGACATGAATAAGGATGAGAAAGGGCAAGTGAGAAGGTGACGAGAATGGACCAGTCCTCGTGATTAAGCCCATGTAAACAAGAGATCTAATGGTTTCTCTAAGTTATAGAAAGTTCAGTGTAGCCTGAATGAATTCAAAAGAAATCTAAGACTAATAGCATTTAGAAGAGATGCAATGTTGCCTGGTAGTAGAATAAGGGTGTAATTGTGATAGATAAAGGATGACGTTTGGGCCTTCGATTGAGTAATGATTTCATGAATTGTACAGGATTAAAATACCCACGTAAGATAAATCACATTGGGATGCTATGAAATACGATTATGGAAGTATAATTTCGTATCGCCCCCAGGTGGATCAGCAAAATCACTTCAAATGTTCCACGATGCAACGTGAGCCCTAGTGATTACATAAGAGATTTCAAGTTACCACTGGTAGATTGTAGATCAATATTGACATGAATCAACAATGGCTGAACAAAAGTCACAAAGTATGAGATGAGATTAGGCCATCATTCTTAAGATGAACAGTAATGAGGAAGCATTAAAGGACATAGATTTATACATATAGGATGAGCAAGAGAGTAACCTGGAGTTCGGTAGCAGACCTCATTAACGATAAATCGAAGTAAGAGTTACGGTATAGTATGACCTACCTTGGTGCAGTAAAGTCACACAGATAGATAAACGAATCTATGAAACAAGATATAGCAATATTCGTAAGTTCAACAAAGTACCGAGCAAAGAACCTCATTGTACTTATAGATGCCCAGAGGGACATTTTATTAAGCTCTGTATATGTTCACAAAATGAGGCCTAGGGATTTGCTAAAAGCTGGAGGAAAAAGGAGAGACGAATCGCATAGGCGCACTAACAAAGTCGGAGTCGTACAGGCTGCATGATAAAAGATAGCAACAGTTACAAGATTGGAATGATTCCGACCACGAGTCATGGTGTGAGAAAGAGGCCAAAAGGGGGGAATGCCCTGGTCTTTTTGATTTATTCACAGAACATTTGCCTAGATGGCAAGGAGAGTACTAAAAGTATTCGGAAGACATAAGCTATGAAAATGATAAGTGCATCAGTTAACATTCGAGGACGAATGTTCCAAAGGGGGGAATGATGTTACATCCTGCATTTTTGTATGTTAAAGTTTTGTCGTAAGATAATCGACGCAAGCTCGGGAATGAGATTATTTGAGATTATAAGTATTATGCTATTTCGAATAAGTGATAAGTAAATTCGTGAATGAGAGGGTAAGCGAATCGAAGAAAATGAGTTCGGTCGGAGTTTGACAATTTGGGATAAAATACGGTCTGAGCTATAATACCCGGTATTTATGGACTAGTGTCATACAATGTAACACATGACTATGATAGTAAGGTGTATGAGGTTTGTTAAAAGTGAGTAGTATTTTAAGTAATTAGGAATAATTCTTAATTATGTGAATAATCATATTATTATTAATTTTAGTAGGACATTAACACTTAATTAAGATGATTGGTGGTTAATTATTGGGAATGGATAACAATCAACGTGGCAGCCTTGCAATAAGGAATGGTGACTCTTATAGTCACATGCAAGGTGGAAAATTTGGAGAGTGGTAATGTTAGAAAGGGTCATATGACTACTTCATGACCCTTTAGACTTCTTATTAGTTTTAAGGTTTGTTAGAAATGTGTTCTCTTGCTTTCTATGCTTGTAAAGATTAGAGATGGTCATATATCTTTTAAGAAGTAAATACTTAAGCTTGCTGGAACGGATGGAATTCTCAAGGGAATTCTTATAAACCACTACAAGTGCAACGTGAATGTTTGTGTGTTACAAACGTAAGTCACATAAGCAAGATAAAATCTTCAACAATGCAAAATAATGCGAGATTTTGCAATTATAAGGAGTACGGTGCAATCTTTCTCAAGAATATCATACGAATTTTTCCCTACTCTGATCTTGCCGTTACGTGTTTTGTCGCAATTAACGTGTGTTAGAGGGATTGTCAAGAGAATCGACTCGGGTATGTTAAGTCTATCCCTTCTTTATTTTTGGCATGATCCATACGATAAAAATGAAACGAGTAAACGCACAATTTTCATAAATGACTCTATTCATAGAAGTATTAGGGGTGTCTATGTTATTGATGCCCCATGTGAATTATTATTATATCTTCTATTCATGGGTCTCAGAATAATGCATATTTGATAAAGTTTATCCGAAAGTCATATTGAATTTATGACAATCTAAGAAATCTTATTAACGTAATTCTTATGCATTTCATGCATTTATACATGTACATTGACCCATGACCAGATGGCGGTATATACGCGTATATTATATGTATATGGGATATGGGAAAAGGTTATGACGTTATATACGCACCACCACCTGATCAGCTGGTATACGTTGACGATTTGCCCACCGTGACTAAGATGATATGATGGGATGCCCTCAGAGGCTTGATGATGTTATGAACGCATATACCTAAGCATGGTATGATATTTCTATAATCTTCATTAGCTGGGTAGCTCGTACCCTTTTTCATCTTGCATCTTTTACTTGCTGAAACTTGTGTCTACCTTGCGATTCTCTTATGCCTTTTTACCGTCAGAGTGGATAGACATTCTTTCCTTAGGGATCCTTATAAAGAAGTTTACATGTCTTAGTACACACATGATCTGCTGAATACCTCATATTTATCCATTATAAGCATGATGCAAAAATTGAGATCCTCTGACTTAACTCTTCCACAACTATATCTCTTACCAACCGTCTTTCTGGATGTAGGCATCATTGTATTATAAATAAGATAGAGTTTAGGAAATTGAGTTCTTACAACTGAGCTCTATCACGCGATCTAGAGTAAGAAGAAAGAGTGACTGTCCTAAATGCCCTATAGCCTTCTGCTTATAAGTGTGGCGCACAACACATCCATAAATAAGACTCTACTAGACACGGTTTGTAGACTCCCTAGGACAGAACTGCTCTGATACTATTTTTGTCACAACCCAAACCGATGGGCCGCGACAGGCACCCGGTGCCTTACGCAACCAAATACCAACGTTACATGTCATTCTTATCTACTGTCATTGGAAAATGGGCCAAACGGGCTGTCATGTGCTAACTAGAGAATACTCAATATAAGACGACCCAATCCGATATAAAAACTTATACATTTGACATACGGGCCTATAAGGCCACAATGAGCACTCCTACACTGAACATAGGCCGACAAGGCCATACAATCTTTCATATACATGACATCTGTCTACAAGCTTCTAAGAATACATAATTATCATAAAGGTAGGGACAGAGCCCCGCCATACCAATCAATACATATCTTAATCATACTAACCAAATAGCAACTCCGGAGCAAATAGAGCGCACTAACACCTTTCGCTCAGCTTATAGGCTACTTGGAGGACTCTTGACCCGTGGGCATGAAATGCAGCGTCCCCAGGCATAAGGGACGTCGGTAAGAATAATGTACCAAGTATGTAAGGAATGAAAATCAGTAAATAATAGACATGAGAGAAACATGGAGTAAAAGACTCAACATGAAAGTTTGAACAAATCTATGAATCATTAATATTTAGAATGTTATGCATATGCGTATAAACGTCATACCATGCTTAGGTATACATGTTCGTAACATCATCAAGCCTCTGAGGGCATCCCATCATATCATCTCGGCTACTGTGGGCAAATCATCAACGTATACCAGCTGATCTGGTGGTGGTGCGTATATAACGTCGTAACCTTTTCCCATATCCCATATACATATAATATACATATATACGCGTATATAATTCCATCTGGATATGGTTCAGCGTAAATGAATGCAATGCATGATAAGTACGTTAATAAAATCTCTCGGAATGTCATAAGACCATTATGCCTTTGATTAATGTCATAAAATAAAATTATCAACTTACGTATTTTCTGAGACAGCACCTAGAGTCTCTCTTTTGCACTTTTTTCTGTCTACTTTTAATTCAGACACTAGTTAGAGTTTCGTTTATTCTACAAGTTGCTCATATACTTGTTACACCAGGTCTTGTTACACTTACTAGTAGACTTTATGGTTTTGGAGTATTTATATCACTACGATTGCCACTCAGTTGCCTTCGTTTTATTTATTAAATTTTCTACTCCTTAATGTTTTAATAAATGGAATTTAATTACTTGGAAACTTATTAAAAAGAGCAATCATATGGTTAGTTCACCGTTGGCTTGCCTAGCGGCGACGTTGGGCGCCATCACGGTCTATAGGAGAAATTGGGTCGTGACAGGAGACAATGTAAGAGTCATTGGGCAAAGAAATCGACATCATACTCAATTTTGTTCGCGATGCCAAATTTCTGGGCCTGGGCCGTTTGCCTTCGCGATCGCGAGGCCTCTTCCGCGATCGCGAAGAAGGAATACGTGGGTAGACGCTTGTTTAAAAAACGGGACTTAGGCCATTTTCTCTCATTTTTCATTTCCTTGGCCGATGTTGGAGCTCTTTGAAGGGGGGTTTCCACCTAGCCATTGAAGGTAAGTAATTCCTAACCAATATAAGTTAAATACATAGATTATGGGTAGATTTTAACATGTAAAATTGTGAAAATTATGGGTTTAGTTGAAAAATTTAGGTTTTGATAAAAATGGGATTTAACCACGAAATGATTATGGAATTGGGTGAAAATTATATATTTGAGTCCGTGAGGTTATGGGTAACAATTATCTTCAAACATTTCCGGAATCAGGGCATGTGGTCCCGAGGATGAATTTTAGGAATCTTCCAATTGGGGTTGGGTAATCACTCTAATAGTTACATTATGAACTTTTGAACATGTATTGATTAATTTATACAACATTTGACTAGTTTCGGGTAGTTTGGAACCGAGTTGAGGATTTAAAGCATATTTGTGGATCGGAAGCAAGCTTTGAGACAAGGTGAGTCTCTTGCCTAACCTTGTAAGAGGAAATTTATCCCATAGGTGATTTAAATTGCTATTTGCTTCTAATTGTGGGAGCTACGTACGCACGAGGTAACGCGAGTCTGTGCATAGCTAGTAATTATGCTTATGTCCAAGTAGTTTAGGACCTAAATCATGAAATACTTGTAATGTTTGCACCTTCTTTGTTAATTAAAAGTGCCCAAATTATATTGGAACTTGATAGAGGAATTGTAAAAGACCAACTTCCACTTACTTGAGTTTTGGCGAGATACTTGACCGTTAATAAAAATTGTGCTTCTTTGTGTATTAGCCTTGTAATAGCTTTTAAACCGAACATTTAGAAAGTATCCTCTCTTCTTGTATAGCGGTCCGAATGTCTCAGAAGTAGAATAGATGCATCTTTGGTTCATGCCGCTTGACCCTCGGCAGTGTACACATTATTCTGGATCGGGCCGTACGACCTCGGCATAATCGTGCGTGATAATACTCAGAGCTTAATTATATTTGATATTATTTTATGGCTTGAGAGGTTAGAATTATATATGACAGAAACTGACTTGGGATTTACCATTAGTGAAACAATTATTTATTCTTGCTTGTTATTGAGTTATTATTATTATTTACATAACCCATGCTTATTTAGAATTTCTGTATTTTTCTATTGTTAGCCCATAGTAAGTGTCGATGTCGACCCCTCGTCACTACTTCTTCGAGGTTAGACAAGATACTTACTGGGTATATGTTATTTACATACTCACGCTACACTTCTGCTCTTACCATGTAGGATTTGAGGCAGGTGCATCTGGCAGTCATAACGGCGTGCAGCCCCGTTACCGTGAGGCCTAGTGGTGAGCTACTTCCTGAGCCGTTCTGCAGCACCTAGAGTCTCTCTTTTGCACTTTTTTTCTGTCTACTTTTATTTTAGACAGTAGTTAGAGTTTTGTATATTCTACAAGTTGCACATATACTTGTTACACCAGGTCTTGGTACACTTACTAGTAGACTTTCTAGTTTTGGAGTATTTATATCACTACGATTGTCACTCTGTTGCCTTCGTTTTATTTATTAAAATTTCTACTCCTTAATTTCTTAATAAATGAAATTTAATTACTTGGAAACTTATTAAAAAGAGCAATCACATGGTTAGTTCACCGTTGGCTTGCCTAGCGGCGATGTTGGGCATCATCACGGCCTATAGGAGAAATTGGATCGTGACAGTAGACGATGTAAGAGTCTTTGGGCAAAGAAATCGACATCATACTCAATTTTGTCCTGACATGACATAGGCAAATGAGGAGATTTTAAAGACTGTGATCGAACTCTGGTATTTGATTGCCTACATATCTTAGGTTACACGAGAATCAGGTCGCGTGTAGTTCTGGAATGCAGTTGATTACTACTTGTGGATTGTAGCCTCATGTAGTGGAAGATAAATGTTTGAGGAAGAAAGGGTTCGTGTGATCTTGACACTGCTTCCAAGATTTCCCCAGTGTAGGACTGTGGTAACACTAGGACGTGGTGTTGAATAGACGGATAGATTGATTGAATGGATTTTAATGTGGTTGCGGTCGGGCTCTGTGTAGAGTTTTTTTACATATCTCGGATGTAATGAGAATCAGGCCGGTTGTAGTTCGAGAAGGCGATGGATGATTTGATTTTGATTTTTGATTTAAAATAGCCCTAACATCAAGTTGTGATGGCATTGGGTGTTTTATTTTGACAATGGGGGTTCAGATTGCTTACATACCCCTTGTTGATGGGATGTAAGAAAGATACTTGGGACATGTCGTCGATTGTTGTTGGAAATCTCGACGCCTGTCCTCAAAATCTGCCCCAGTTTATTTGCTGGAAGATAGTTTCATTATGTGTCGCGTCTGTAGAGTTGACGAGAGTGGACTATGCTTCCAATTGAGAAGGATGGATATGTAATTTTTGAATGATGATCGCGTATGCGATGTGAGAATGATGTGAATTTTGAATGAAATAGGGTCCCAAGTTCGAACTCTAATTCGAAGGGGATCCAAGCTAGATACCTGTCCAAAGTGATCGGTGCACTTTGATTTTTGAAGAAATTCCGGACTGTGTATCGATCCAAAGTGATCGGAGAACTTTGATTTTTAAAGGAAATCCGGACTGTGTACCGGTCCGAAGTGATCAGAGCACTTTGATTTTAGAAGAAAATTTGGACTGTGTACCAGTCTGAAGTGATCGGAGCATATGAATTATTAAAAAAAGGAAATTCGGACTGTGTACCGGTTCGAAGTGATCAGAGCATTTGAATTATTAAAAAAGGTAATCCGAACTGTGTCCCGGTCCAAAGTGATTGGGGCACCTGAATAAAAAAAGAAATTCGGGCTGAGTACTGGTCCGAAGTAATTGGAGTACTTTAATTTTTAAAGGAAATCCGGAATGTGTACCGGTCCAAAGTGATCGGAGCACTTTGAAACCTAAAATCCCTGTTTTAGAAGGTGGGCGCCTGCAAAATTTGAACTTGAAATGAAATGTCCATTGTTCACGAGGGCTCCTGGAAAATTTGAATTTGAAACGAAATGCCCATTGTTCAGGAGGGCGCGTGGAAAATTCGATTTTGAAATAAAATGCCCATTGTTCAGGAGGGCGCTTGGAAAAGCAAGAAGCTATATTTTTTTTTTCTATGTAAGAAAATTGAATACCAGGGTTCTGTTATTAATGATTCAGGCAGGCAATATGTCACGACCCAAATTTTCCTTCGTAGGATATTGTGGCGGCACCTAGTCTCTAAGAGTACGTAAGCCTAACAATTTCTCAATCAAAACCCCAAAATTCGGTCTAAGAACTCAACATCTTTTACCCCCAATTTCTCAACCATTCCTTAATTAAATGACGAAATTAATGATAGATTAGTGGAATATAATAAAAAATGAGTCAATAATCCTTGCCCAAATGTTTCCTCTGAAAATCCCTCAAATGCTCGCCTAAATCCAAGTTCTCAAGGTTCCAAAATGAAAATGGGAGAAAAACCCTCAATTTTGAAATTAATATTGCTGCACAGGTATTTCTTCTTCGCGAACGCGGAAATTGCCTCGCGTTCGAGAAGCACAAAAATCTACTGGCCAAAGTTCCCTCTTACGCGAATGCGAGGGTCCACTCACAAACGTGATTCAAACGATCCACCAGCTTCGCGATCACAAAGCCCATTACGCGAACGTGTAGACCAAATACAGGAGCCCACCCAAGCTGCCTTTCCTCTTCGCGAACGCTGATCCCTGTCCGCGATCGTAATGCACAAGGACCAGCCCTTTCGTGAACGCGAAGGGAAAAATTCCAGGAAGCCTCAGACTACTCTACGCAAACGTGGGAGGATCATCGCGAACATGTAGAAGGACACCAGAACTGGGAAAACCAGCAACTTTACAATTCCTTCCAAATCCCGAAATGCGCTGAACAAGGTCCGAATCACCCCCGAGGCCCCCGGGACCTCAACCAATAATACCAACTAGTCCTAAAATATCATACGAACTTAGTCGAGCCTTCAAATCACATTAAAAATGCTAAAAACACGAATTGTGCATCGATTCAAGCCTAATGAACTTTAGAACTTCAAACTTCTACATCTGATGTCGAAACCTATCTAATCAAGTCTGACTGACCTCAAATTTTGTACACAAGTCATAATGATATTAAGAACCTACTCCAACTCCCGGAATCAGATTCCGACCCCTATATCAAAAAGTCCGCTCCTAGTTAAACTTTCCAAAAATCATCCAATTTTTCAACTTTCGCCAATGAACGTCGAAATGACCTACGGGCCTCCAAATCAACATATGGACACGCTACTAAGACCAAAATTTCCCTATGGAGCTATTGGAACCATAAAAACTCCATTCTGGTTCGTCTTCACACAAATAAAACTACAAGCAATTCCTACGAGTTAAACTTCCATTTCAGGGACTATGTGTCCCATTTCACTCCGAAACCAAAAACCAAACCTACCAGAAAGTCACGTAACCACAAAATGAAATAGAGGAAGAAATAAATAGGGATTCGGGGCTAATTATCTAAAAAAAGACCGGCCGGGTCGTTACATCCTCCCCCTCTTAAAACAAACGTTCATCCTCGAACGAGTATAGGGACATACCTGAAGTGGTGAAAACATGAGGATAACGGCTGCACATGTCATGCTCGGTCTCCCAAGTCGCCTCATCAGCAGGATGACCCCTCCACTGAGCCTTCACTGAAGCGAAGTTCTTTGACCTCAACCTTCAAACGTGCCTGTCCAAAATGGCCTCCGGCTCCTCGACATAAGATAGATCCTTGTCCAACTGGACTGAACTGAAGTCTAACACATGATACAGATCTCCTGATACTTCCGGAGCATGGAAACATGGAACACTAGATGAACTGCAGACAAACTAGGTGGTAGTGCAAGTCGGTAAGCCACCTCTCCAACCCTCTCAAGAATCTTAAAAGGCCCGATATACCTAGGTCTCAACTTGCCCTTCCTTCCAAACCTCACAACACCCTTCATGGGAGAAACCCAGAGCAAGACCCGCTCCTCAACCATGAATGCAACGTCGCAAACCTTCTGATCCGCATAACTCTTCTGCCTGGACTGGGGCTGTACGAAATTGATCCTGAATCAATTTAACCTTTTCCAAAGCATCCTGAATCAAGTCTGTACCCAATAGCCTAGCCTCGCCCGGCTCAAACCAACCCACTGGAGACCGGCACCTCCTACCATACAAAGCCTCATACGGGGCCATCTGAATGCTCTACTAATAACTATGGTTGTAGGCAAACTCTGTAAGTGGAAAAAATCTGATCCCAAGAACCCCCATAATCCATCACACGCGCACGAAGCATATCCTCCAATATCTAAATAGTGTGCTCGGACTGTTCATTCGTATGAGAGTGAAATTGTATACTCAATTCCACTCGAGTACCCAACTCGTGTTGTTCATCTCTCGAGAACCGTGATGTAAACTATGTACCCCGGTCAAAGATGATAAATACCGGCATGCCATGAAGCCTAACAATCTCTTAAATGTAAACTTGAGCCAGCTTCTCCGAAGAGTAAGTAGTAACAACAAGAATGAAATGAGCTAACTTGATCAGTCTATCCACAATCACCCAAACTGCATCGAGCTTCCTCTAAGTCCGTGGGAGCCCAACAACGAAATCCGCAGTGATCCGCTCCCATTTGCACTCCGAAATCTCTAGCTTCTGAAGCAGTCCACCTGGTCGTTGATGCTCATACTTAACTTGCTGACAATTTAGGTACCGAGCTACATACTCCACTATGTCTTTCTTCATCCGCCTCCACCAATAGTGATTCCTCAAGTCTTGATACATCTTCGCAGCACCTAGATGGATGGGGTACCACAAACGGTGAGCCTCATGGAGAATCAACTCACACAAGCCATCTACATTGGGCACACATAGCTTGCCCTGCATCCGTAATACACCATCATCTCCAATAGTGACTTCCTTGGCATCACCGTCCTGAACCG
>AWOL01S0006427.1:0-40566 GCA_000715115.1 Nicotiana otophora | reverse complement strand
AGCTTGCCCTGCATCCGTAATACACCATCATCTCCAATAGTGACTTCCTTGGCATCACCGTCCTGAACCGTGTCCTAAAGAACAAGCAGATGGGGGTCATCATACATACGCTCTCTGATACGATCATAAAGAGAAGACTGAGAAACCACACAAGCCAAAACCTTGATCGGCTCGAAAACATCCAATTTGACAAACTGGTTGGCCATGGCCTGAACATCCAAGGATAAAAGCCTCCCTACTACCGGTAGATATGCTAAACTACACAAACTCTCTGCCTTGCGACTCAAGGCACCGGCCACCACATTGGCCTTACTAGGATGATAGAAAATGGTGATATCATAATCCTTAAGCAGCTCCAACCATCTCCGCTGCCGCAAGTTAAGATCCTTATTTTTAAACAGATGCTGTAGACTTCAGTGATCGGTGTAGACCTCACAAAGGACAGCAAACAAAAAGTGCCGCCAGATCTTCAAGGCATGAATAATAGCTGCTAACTCGAGGTCATGGACAAGATAGTTGTTCTCATGCACCTTCAACTATCTAGACATGTAGGAAATTACCCTACCGTCCTGCAATAACACCGCGCCGAGACCAATGCGCATCACATCACAATACACCGTATAGGACCCTGAACCAGTAGGCAATACCAACACTGGGGTTGTCGTCAAAGCAGTATTGAGCTTTTGAAATCTCTCCTCACACTCCTCGGTCCACCTGAACGGAGCACCCTTCTAGGTCAATCTGGTCATAGGTGCTGCAATAGACGAGAAACCCTCTACAAATCAACAGTAATACCCCCGCCAAGCCAAGAAAGCTCCAGATCTCTATAGCCGAGGATGGTCTGGGCCAGCTCTGAACTACTTCAATCTTCTTCGGATCTACCTTGATCCCCTCACTCGATACTACATGACCCAAAAATGCCACTGAATCTAGCCAGAATTCACACTTCAAAAATTTTGCATATAGCCTCCTTTCTCTCAAGGTCTGAAGCAAAGTCCTCAGGTGTTGCTCATGATCCTCTCGACTCCAGGAATACACCAGAATGTCGTCAATAAACACAATGATGAAAGAGTCAAGATAGGGCTAAAATACACTGTTCATCAAGTGCATGAAAGTCGCTGGGGCATTGGCTAGCCCGAAAGACATCACAAAGAACTCGTAATGACCATACCGATTCTTGAAAGCAGTGTTCGGGATATCTGGCTCCTAAATCTTCAACTGATGATAGCCTGAACGTAAGTGAATCTTAAAGAACACTCTGGAACCCTGAAGCTGATCAAATAGGTCGTCAATACGTGGCAATGGATACCAGTTCTTCATTGTAACCTTGTTCAGCTGGCGATAATAAATACGCATTCGCATAGAACCATCCTTCTTCTTTACAAATAAGACTGGAGCACCCCAATGCGACATACTGGGCCGAATGAATACCTTATCAAGCAACTCTTGCAAATGTTCCTTTAACTCTTTTAACTCTGCTGGGGCCATATGATAGGGTGGAATAGAAATGGGCTGAGTGCCCAGTAACAAATTAATGCCAAAGTCGATATCTCTGTCGGGCGGCATGCCTGGAAGATCCGCCGGAAATACGTATGGATACTCCCTCACTACTGAAACTGACTCGACCATGGGAGTGTCAGCACTAACATCCCTCACATATGCCAGATACGCATCACACCCCTTCTCAACCATCCGCTGAGCCTTTAGAAATGAGATAACCCTATTAGGAACACAATCTAAGGTACCTCTGCACTCTAGCCGCGGTGGACCTGGCATTGCTAACGTCACCATCTTGGCGTGACAATCAAGGATAACGTGATAGGGCGACAACCAGTCCATGCCAAAACTAACATCAAAATCCACCATACTGAGCAGTAATAAATCAACTCTAGTCTCAAAACCACTAAGAAAAACCAAACACGACCGATACACACGGTCAACAACAATAGAATCTCCCACGGGTATAGACACATAGATAAGAGAACTCAAAGAATTAAGGGATACACCCAAATACGGAGCAAAATAAGATGACACATTTGAATAAGTGGAGCCTGGATCAAATAAGACTGATGCATCTCTATGACAGACCAGAACAATACTTGTGATGACAGAATCAGATGAAACTGCCTCCGTCCTAGTAGGAATGGGATAATATCTAGCCTGGCCTTGCCCTCTAGGTCGATCTCAACCTGTCTGACCTCCACATCGAGCTGGCTGTGGAGGTGGAGTGGTAGCTGGTGCTGTAACTATAGCATGAGAACCTGGTGGGGCACGCAGTGCTTGAGTGGTCTGTGGAGGTGCTCCCCTCCTGAATCTGGGGAAATCTCTCACCACAGGACGAGAGTCCCTACACTCAAAACAAGCTCTCGGAGGATGTGGCTGTTGTGGTTGGCTCGAGCCTGATCGGCTGGACTGACCGCTGAAAGAACCCTATGTAGGAGGTGCACTAGACAATGGTGGTGCATAATAAGGAGCTTGGGGCCTAGGAGTGGCCGGAGTACCGCTGGCGGCAGGAACTGCTGAATGAACATGGCCCCAAATAGCCCCTACCCTGACGAGCTGCAGCTAGGGCACGAGTACCACTATATGTGCCAGACTCTCGAGACCTCTTGGCCTCCCTCTCCTCTCTCTCCCGAGTCAACATACCCTCCAATCTCCTAGCGATCCCCACTACCTGCTAGTATGCGATGTCCATCTCCAACTCTCGGGCCATCCTAAGTCTGATATTGGGGTTGAACCCCTTAATAAAATGATGAACTCGCTCCTGAACAGTAGCAACCAAGGCTGGTGCATGCCTCGCCAAATCACTGAACCGGATCGCATACTCTGACACGGTCATAGAACCCTAGCGCAACTGCTCAAACTCTGCTCGATATGCATCTCTGAGACTTTGGGGGACATACTCCCTCAAGATCATATCTGAGAACTAAGTCTAAGTGAGTGAAGCTGTCTCGGTCGGACCACCAAACTCGTATGCTCGCCACCACTGATATGCCGCTCCTCTAAGTTGGAACGTAGTAAAAGAAACCCCACTTGACTCTGCAATGCTCATAATACAGAGGATATGGTGGAACTCCTCAAGAAAACCCTGGGCATCCTCTGATGCCAAGGCATTGAAAGTAGGAGGGTGGTACTTCTTGTACCTCTCGAGCCTGGGCTGCTCCCTCTCAGAAACTACTGCCCTAACCTCGGGCTGAACTAGAGTTACCAGCTACATCAGTATGACCTCAGGAACCTGGTCGACCTAGACCCGCTGCTCTGGGGTACGAGTGGCGGGATTCTGTGCTCCTCCCTTGGCCTGAGATGTGGCAGATGCAAGTGGTATCAATCCTGCCTAAGCCAAGGTGCTAAACATGCCCAGAAACTTGGCAAGAGTCTCCTGGTGGGCTGGTGCAGTAACATGCGTCTCAGGTGCATGCCCTCCAACTGGAGCTACTGGTGGCTCTTCTGTAGCAGCTCATGCGGGTGCTCAGGTTGCACCACGTGGATATCCTCAGCCTCTACCCCTGCCTCGGCCGCTCGTGGCTTTAGCAGGGGCGCGGGTGTACGTGTCCTCGCCATCTGTGAGAGAATAAAAAAATAGAAGTTTAGAATCCGAAGTTAAAACTTTTGCACGATAAGGAATTAAAGAAGTGAAGCTTTTTCTAACAGTTCCATAGCCAACCAAAGATAATTACAGACATCTCCATACCGATCCGCAAGACTATATTAAATCTGCTTGTGACTCATAACACCTATGAACCTAGTGCTCTGATACCAACTTGTCACAACCCAAATTTTCTTCCTTAGAATGTCGTGACGGCACCTAGTCTCTAAGACTAGGTAAGCCTAATAATTATGCGGAATAACTTAATATAAAGGTGAAACTAAACCTCAACATCCAAAATAAATAAGAACTACGATTCAAAATAGTTACAACACCCAAAACCCGGTAGAAATAAGTCACAGGATCTAAAGAGAAAATACTAAGTATCTCTATACATTAGAGTCTAATGAAAATAAAGAAAGCAACATAATAAAGGTAGAGGGGGATTTCGAGGTCTGCGGACGCTGGAAAATGTACCTCGAAGTCTCCACGTACGGGCTAGCTCACTGGTACCTAGTCTGGTAAGCAGTACCTAGATCTGCACAACATGATATGCAGAAGTGTAGTATGAGTACCCCACAATGGTACCCAGTAAGTGCCAAGCCTAACCTCAGTAGATTAGTGATGAGGTCAGGTCAGGGCCCTTCTGGAAATAATAGGAAACGAGGCAGAAGATATAATATTGTAATGAAATAAGTGAGAAGTGAACAATGAAAAATCAAAGAAAGATAACAACACAACAAATAGAGGTAAACAACAGGGGCACTCCCGAGGTACCACCTCATAGTCCCAGAAGTAAATAGAGAACAGGGGCGCTCCCGAGGTAGCGCCTCGTAGTGCCAAAAGTAAATATGCAATAGGGGCACTCCCGAAGTACCGCCTCATAGTCCCAAAGGTAAATATGCAATAGAGGCGCTCCCGAGGCATTGCCTCGTAGTCCCAAAAGTTAATACACAACTCATAACCAATGAAACAATGAATTTACAAGGAATCCTATAGTTAAGGACTAAATACAAATCAAGGAAGCACGTAATTCAACTAAGCATGATGCACAAATTGCAAGCAAGAGTTAAGACACGTAGACATGAGACATTAGGCTAAACATGATGACTATACATGCTAGAGCAACTCAATTACGGAATTTAAAGAAAACTACTCAGCAAGAGCCGGATTTGCAACATTTAACCCGAATACGCACTCGTCACCTCGCGTACACAGCCTTCTCGTATTTCAAATACCATAACAGTACCAAAACCTAAGGGGAGTTTCCCCCACACAAGGTTAGACAAGTCACTTACCTCAAATCTCGCTCAATCAATCAATAAGAATGCCTTTCCCTCGACTTTCCAACTCCGAACGGCCCAAATCTAGCCAAAGCAATTACATACTATAAATACAACTATAAGAAACTAATTTAAATAATGAAACTATAACTTTAGCAAAGAATTGAAAAATTGCCCAAAAATATCGACTCGGGCCCACGTCTCGAAATCGGGTAAAAGTCAGAAAATCCGAACACCCGTTCAACAACGAGTCAACCAATACCAAAATTACTTAAATCCGATACCAAAATCTCAATCAAAACCGCAAAAATCGGTCTAAGAACTCAACACCTCTTTCCCCCAAATTCTCACCTCAATTCTTTAATCAAATGAAGCAATTAATGATAGATTAGTGGAATATAATAAAAAATGAGCAAAGAATCCTTACCCAAATATTTCCTCTGAATATCCCTCAAATGCTCGCCTAAATCCGAGCTCTCAAGGTCCCAAAATAAAAATGGGAGAAAAACCCTTGATTTTGAAATTAATACTGCTGCCGATGTATCTCTTCTTCGCGAACGCGGAAATTGCCTCGCGTTCGCGAAGCACAAAAAACTACTAGAAAATTTCCATCTTATGCGAATGCGAGGGTCCACTGGAAAACGCAGTTCAAACGATCCACCAGCTTCGCGATCGCCAAGCCCATTACGCGAACGCGTCGACCAAACACAGCAGCCCACCCAAGCTGCCTTTCCTCTTCGCGAACGCGGATCCCTGTCCGCGATCGCAGTGCACAAGGACCTGCCCCTTCGCGAATGCATGACCAATTTCGCGAACGCGAAGGGTAAAATTCCAGCAAGGCTTAGACTACTCTACGCGAACGCGGGAGGATCACTGCGAACGTGTAGAAGGACACCAGAACTGGGAAAACCAGCAACTTTAGAATTCCTTCCGAGTCCCGAAATGTGCCGAACAAGGTCTGAATCACCTCCAAGGCCCTGGGGACCTCAACCAACAATACCAGCTAGTCCTAAAATATCATACGAACTTAATAGAGGCTTCAAATTACATCAAACAAAGCTAAAATCACGAATTGCGCATCGATTCAAGCCTAATGAACTTTAGAATTCAAATTTCTACATCCGATTCAAACTTTAGAATTTCAACCATATACTTTCTAGAAAACCGCGATCAGCTTATGGGTAGTTCCTATAGCTTCGAGCGGTACCTCATGCATACCTAAGTTCTACAAGGTTTGTTCATCTTGCTTCAATCAGAGGTTTTGGATTCTGCCTAGCCTCATGTTTCAATTACCCTCGCTACAAAGAAAGTCCTAATTTTCACATATATTTGAAGTATTTTTTTGTATTTTGACTTTTAGGACATTTGGAGAAGTACACTCATACTCAGAAGGATGTTCAATGCATGTAATTGAGATACCATATGCTTGACCTTTATGTGAGTAACCACTAATGTGAGAATGCTCGGAATAGGATCATGTAGGGCTTTGTTATCGGGTTGTAACGTAAGCTTGGGGACGGGTAGGATATTCATTTAGGATAAAAGTGGTTAATCCCTCCTTGAGCACTACACTGTATCCACATCTTCGGCGTTCAAACCATGCTTCGGCGCTTGATCTTGTTCGGCTTGATGTCCATTTACTTTGTTTTGACTTCTTTTGAACTTGTAGGAGATTCTTCTTCCTTTTTCAGAGGTTTTCTTTCTTCTTCATCTTCTTTTTGTTTTTGAAGTTTCTCCTATTTTGCAGGAGTTTTCCCTTCTTTTTGTTGGAGTTCCTCATCTTTGAGTTGTGGAGTTTCTCCTTTTAGTTGGATTTTCTTCGAATTTGCAGAAGTTTTCTCCTTGTTGGATCCTCCTTTTGAACTTGCGGAGTTTCACTTTTCTTTTTTCTCAAGTCATGTCTTTGGTTGTCTTGGACTTTGCATCTTTTGCATTTACATGCATGTAGCCTTCACTTTGGTCTTCGTGTAAAGTTATACATTTTTAGTGCACGCAAGGAGGTTGGGCCAAGAGAGGGGTAGTGCTCGTAAGCACAATGACCAGTATAGGCTAAGATGTGGTTGTCCAAAGAAAATGCTTAAGGCTCAAAAGGGAAAATGCTAGGAATTGACGTCATTTGGTAGACGTTAATCAGGATTTTGCCTGATTAATTAGGATCCCTTCCTAAATCAAACGTTAATCAGGATTTTGCCTCAACAAACATTCAGACCAAGTTATAGATCTACAATGCAATGCAATGAATTTTAATCTAGGCTCACCACACAATGCACATGAAACGATGAGGTCAGCTTTGTTCTTACCCGAACTGTAAGCATGAGATGTTTCAAGTGTCACTAAGGTATAATTGAGAGGTACCACAAGAGTCTATGGTTTACCCGAAGTTGATCCTTTCCATCATACCAATTAACATGTTCTTTCTCACGCACACTCCGAACTGTGTTGGTACCAACCAAGTCGGTACTTTGACTGATGATTTTTTTCTTGGATTGATTTTGATAAATGGGACAAGAGTCAAAGAAAAATTTTCTGTCATGACCCAAAATCCATTAAAGGTTGTGATGGCGCCGGACACTGCTGTCAATCAAGCCAAAAATAAATATTTAGTTTGGTCCTTATTTTAATATTTTTGAAATCATATTTCCTTCAATTAAATAGTAAATGATGGAGTTTACAAGGTAAATAATAATATTTGTTTTTCAATTTCAATATAGGACAACCCATAATTACCTCAAAACCCGGTGTCACAAGTGCATGAGCCTCAACTTGGAATGTAAAATAAAATACAACATCTGTCCGCAATACAAATTTGGACAGGAGAACTATAAATAGTCTTAAGGAGTCTCTGCTGGCTGCGGATCGTAATATAAAATACAGCTCACCTAAGTCCCCGCCATAACCGCGCCTCTACGCCCACAAGGCCACTAAACATATATGTACCGTGCACTAAAATATGCAGCAAGTGTAGTATGAGTACGTAAATCAACATGTACTCAGTAAGTATCCCGCCTAACATCGAAGAAGTAGTGACGAGGGGTCGACTTCGATACTTACTATGGGCTATAAATAAAATATCAATGATAGAATTAAGCATGGATTACGTAGAATGGCCGTAAGCTCAATATCATGAAATAAGTAAACAATTCTTTTGTGAATAAGATATTTCCAAATTTATTTTCGTCATTTAACATTTTTGGACATCGGGCCAATGAAAGAAATACCAATTATTATCAATTCCAAAGACATATCATGCTCAAATCATGTCGAGGTCGTACGGCTCGCTCCGACATAAATATTTAAACTGTGCACTGTCGAGGATCCAACAGCGCGAACCATAGATGCATCTATTTAACCTGCCGAGGCGTTCAGCACGCTCCACAAAAGAGAAAAATACAATTTAAAACAACCAAATTCTAGATTTATTAAAGGCAACTATTCAAGAAAAATACAAATTCCCATTTACGGTCAAGAAGAATGAAGTTTAACGTTTTAAATTTCCTTTACCAAGTTTCGATATGATTTAAGAAATTTAAATTAACAAGTGGGATGCAAGCATCACAATTATAACATGATCTGAGTCCTAGACTACCCGGACATAAACATTTTAGTAGCTACGCACGGACTCTCGTCACTTCGTGCTTACGTAGCTCCCACAAATAGGCATATTGAATTATTTCACCTATGGGGTTAATTCCCTCTTACAAGGTTAGAAAGGAGACTTATATCACTCTGAAGTTCCTTAGACGGCTCCCAAGCCTTTCAAATAACTCAAATCGATGCCCAACGCTCCAAAACTAGTCAATAAATGAGCAATTCCATAAACATATATTCTAATAGTCATTATAACCCTATTTACAATAATTTCTAACTCCGTTTAAAAAGTAGATAAAAATTACCCTCGGGCCCACGTGCCCGGATTCCGAAAAATTTCGAAGATGAACTTTACACATAACCCCACGAACTAAAATATATAATTTATTTCCAATTCCATGCCCAAATTCGTGGTCAAAAAAAAAAATACCAATTTCTAGGTTTTTCTTCCAAATCCCAAATTTTTACCAATTTTCATGTCTAAATCCATATGTAAACCTTTTATTTAACTCACAACTAGAAGAAATCACTTACCTCTTGGTGATGATGGAACCTCCTCTAAAAATGCTCTCAAAAATCTCCTAAGTCCAAGTGGGAAATGGGCTAAGTCTCGGAATAAAAAGCCCTTGGCTTCAGTCGCATATGTCTCGCAAATGCGATGGTCACATCTGCGACAAATGCATCGCAAATGCGAAGACAAGCTGCCCCTGCCCAGGTCGCATTTACGACCAAGATCTTCACAAATGCGAAGGGGACAGATCCACAAAAGAGACAAATTGTTCGCAAATGCGAACCCCTCAGAAAATTTTCACCCTTCGCAAATGCGAACCCCTTGTCGCAAATGCGATCACACCAGAACCAGCAATCCAACTTCTTCACAAAACACTGCGAAGCTACTCTGAAACTCACCCGAGCCGCCGGGGCTCCAAACCAAACACCCACACAAGTCTAAGAACCTAACACGAACTAGCTCGAGGCCTTAGATCACATCAAACAACGTTGAATTCATGAATCGGACCCCAATTCAAGCTTAATGAACTTTAGAACTTCAAAGTTCTACATTCGATGCCAAAACCTATTAAATCACGTCTGATTGACCTCAAATTTCGCAAAGTCACATTCAACATTACAGACCTACTCCAACATCCGGAATCGGAATCCGACCCCGATATCAAAAGGTTCACTTCCGGTCAAACTTCTCAAAACCCTTCAAATTTATAACTTTCGCCAAACGACTCCAAAATGACCTACAGACCTCCAAATCCATATCCGGATGGATAACATTGAAATGAACTTCAACCCAAATTTATGAATTTCTTCCAAAATGCCAACTTCTACAATAGGTGCCGAAACGCTTACGGGTCATCCAAACCATGAGTCGGCCATACGCCCAAGTCCAATATCATCATACGAACCTGTTGGAACCTTCAAATCCTATTTCGAGGTCGTTTACTAAAAAATCATACTTTAGTCAATTTCTCCCATTTAAGGCTTCCAAAAATAGAATTATCTTTCCAAATCAACTCCGAACTTCCCGAAATTCAATTTCGACAATACGTACAAGTCATAATACCTGAAGTGAAGCTACTTAAGGTCTCAAACCGCCGAACGACGTGCTGGAACTTAAAACGATGGTCGAGTCATCACATTTTCTCTCTTTATTTTTTGATTTTTGGTAAATGGGACCAAACTCGAGAAAGGGTCCCCTTTTTTGGATTTTGTGGATTTTGACTTAAGAACAATTTGTTTTTGTTTTTCTCTCTCTTTGTTTTTACTTAATCACTTTTTTTGTGATTGTTGAAAAAATGAGACCGAACCTGAAGGTTGCCTATGTATCTCGTTAAAATGAGAATCAGGTCAAGTGTAGTTCAAGAACGGTGGAAAGAAAATACTTTTTAGATTTTCATTTCATTTTTTTTTAATTTTGACTTAATCAATTTTAGTGGTTTTTGACAAAGAGAATTGAATGTAAAACGAGCTTTGTGGTTACCGTTCTGAAGTGCTATCGGAACATTGAATGTTAGACGGGCTTTGTAGTTACCGTTTCAAAACGATATCGGAGCATTAAAGGTTAGACGGGCTTTGTAGTTACTATTCCGTATAGGAGCATGGACAAAGTAAAATGACGGGATGTGTATTGTTCCGTATAGGAGCATTGAATAGGAAAGTAAAATGACAGGCTGTGTACCGTTCCGTATAGGAGCATTGTTAGTACGGGGCTGGGTACCGTTTCGCTTAGGAGTGCTGATAGGAAAGTAAAATGACGGGTTGTGTACCATTCCATATAGGAGTATTGTTAGTACAGGGTAGTATACTATTCTAATTAGGAGCGCTGGCATGGAAGTAAAATGACGGGATGCGCACCGTTTTGTATAGGAGCATTGTTAGTACGGGGATGGGTACTGTTCTGTTTAGGAGCGCTGACATGAAAGTAAAATGACAGATTTTGTACCGTTCCGTATAAAAGCATTGTTAGTACTGGGCAGGGTACCATTAAGTTTAGGAGCGCTGACATGAAAGTAAAATGACAGGTTGTGTACCATTCCGTATAGGAGCATTGTTAGTACGGGGCTTGGTACCATTCCATTTAGGAGCGATGACTGGAACGTAAATTCTCTGCATGATGGGAGAGACAAGAATTAAAAATCTTTGCATGATGGGAGTTGATGAAATGTAAAATCTCTGAGCGGTGGGAGAGATAGGAATTGAAAATCTCCGCATGATGGGAGTATTTTTGGTTATTAAAAATGAGATCTAACCCGGGAAGGGTCTTTTATTGATTTTTGATTTTTGAAAAATACTGTGATAGAACCTGGGAAGGGTCCTTGATTGATGATTTTTTTAAAAAAAAATGAGACCGAACCCAAAAGTTGCCTACGTATCTCGTCGAAACGAGAAGAAGGTCAGGCGTAGTTTAGGAAGGTCCTAGATAAAGGGGAGATATTTTTGATTTTTAATTTCTACAAGGAAAAAGAGTGATATTTTTTGGATTTTATTGTTGATGTCCCACTGGGAGACTTCTAGAGAAGCAACAGAGGAAGATATATAGATGTTTGTTATATTTTGAATTTTTTGAAAATCATCTTTTCGCAAAGATCTTTGGTCAATTGTGACCCAAGTGGTCAGACTTGACCGACTAGTCCAGTTAAGGATAAGAAAAATCGGACCCATTACAGGTGGCCTACGAATCTTGACACGAGGTCAAGAATCAGGCACGCGTAATTCGTGACGATTAGGGATAAAGGAAGATATTTCAGATTTTGTTTTGAATTTCCTCAAGGAGGAATTATGCAGGAATATGTTTTTGGATTTTGATTTTCCTTTGATGTCTACAGAAAGACTTCGAAGCAACAGGGAAAGATATATACATTTTGTTTTCCAGAGATGACCCTTTCACAAGGATCTTCGATGAACTGTGACCCAAGTGGCCAGACTTGACCGACTCGTCCAATTAAGGACGAGAAAGACCGGACCCATGATGGGTTGCCTACGTATCTTAACACAAGGTTAAGAATCAGCTACACATAGTTCGTGAAGGTTGGAGAGTATGAGATGTATGATTTTCAAGACTTCTTTTACTCTCCTACTTAAAGGCATTACAAAAAACTATATTAATTGGATTTAAGATAAGTATTAAATGCAAAGGTGTAGACAAACTCAGAGTGATGCCTCGTTGTACCCGTGATTGGATGTGGTATCTCTAGAGTTGAAGATGTCTCCCTCTAGAAGATGTGCCCTAGCTGCTCCTTCAAACAGTTGCCTTGATGCCCCTGACTATTTGCGATACAGTTTTTGAGGTTGTCTCCCAATTGACTGCAGGGATGTTTTGTTGCGACTTTCTAGCTGTCGACATGAACCTTTTGGTTATCATCCCCGGTTATTAGCCGGGTCGATTATCTGATGCAGATATAAAAATATAGTGAGAGTAGTGCCATCATAATATGATGGAATCAAGAATTATAACTAACACTCCCCTGATTGTTCGGTTGACATTCCACAGTGTCCGATATCAGATGCTATTTCCCGTGTAGTCCCAGGATGATGCTCTTTTCGGCCGTCCACGGGAATCATTTGATGATCATCCTCGGTTGACAACTGAGAACGATGTTATGATCTGAATGAAGTGGTGAGAGTAGTGAAACTATGAAAAATTATGAAGTTCATTGTAAAACTACACTCCCCTGATTATCTGACTGATGTTCCACCAAGTCCGAGACTAGACGTTATCTCCCGTGAAGTGTCGGGGATGATGTACCTGCAAAACTCAAAAAAGAAATGTTAGAGTCCCTCTCAGGTGAAGTTATAACATCAAGAGGATGCAGATTTGGCCGTGCAGCCAGTGTTGTATCCGCTTGTGATCAGGAACGCGATATCGGCATTCCATGATAGTTTTGGAGATGATGTTGTCTTTCCTGCATCCAAAGCAAAATTCTTAATGCGAGGGAGGGAAATTGACTCATGTTGACTTGAGGCTTCACTTGTCCTTCCTTGTCTGTCCAAGTCGTGTGAGCCTGACACTTCTCGAAGGCTGACTAACAACCTTCCTCTGCAACAAAGTGGGTTGACTTGTATTGAATCTTGAATTTGGGAAGTGGGAATGAACACCATGACTCCATAGCCAGATGTGTGAATGAAGGAATTGCATCCCATATGTTGGTATTTAAGTCGGGTGAAGGTCGGAGTAAAGTTGACATGGTATTTTGAGATTTGGATTTTTTGGGTGAAATTTGGCTGACGCTCTCGGAGATTTCTGAGTTGAGAGCATCATCCAGTACTAAGGAAATTAATTTGAAACAGTTGGGAGACCGAACCCTTATTTTGGGTTGCCTATGTATCTTTCCAGGGTAAGAATCAGGTCAAAATGTAGTTCGAGCCAAATACTAGAACTAAGAGTTCTGTATGGTTATCAAGAATAAGTGATGGTACTTTGATAGGAATTGTGATTATGAATAAAAACTCTTGGGTGGGTGGGTGGAGACTAATAACTCCTAAATAAGAGATAGATGGTAGCATAGCGCATGGATCTGTTTTAAATGATGGTAGTCAGTGGAAATGTGAAGTCTGATTGAGAAGGATGTGTCAAATCAGTAGAAGATGTTTCAAGTCGAATTGATGTATTTTTGGGAAAGGATAATAGATTCCAAATGATGGTATGATTGTAATGGATGATCATAAAGACCGGAATGGGCATATGTATTTGAAAGTTGAAGATTCAACACAAATCAACCGTAGTTTAGTCAGACAAAGTGTCACGACTCAAATAAATCCCTATCGTGATGGTGCCTATCGTGGAACTAGGCAAGCCAACTCATTTCCAAAACAAACCGATATTTTCATTTCAAAGATAATTTCAATGTTATTTAACATAAAAACCGTCGCAAAGGAGTTCAAATCAAAACAAAAGTGCGGAAAAGGAAAGCCCGATATCGGGGTGTCACTAGTCATGAGCATCCACTACAATCTGTCTAACAATATCAAGCCTAACTCAGCCTGAAAAATAGCTAAATACAACTAGAGGAAGATAAGAGGGAGAAGAGCAGGGGTTGCGGTCGCCAAGCAGCTACCTTGCTATCCCCGAGAAAAGTCTGCAACAAAATAATCAACAACCGCTACCGTGTCCAGCTATACAAGGTGCAAAGAGTAACGTTAGTATGCCAACTCAGTAAGTAACAACAATAAATAAAGACTGAGCAGTAGTGACGAGCAATAAAGCATATAACGTTCATATTGGGAAATCTTAGTAAAATAGCACATGCTTTTAAAATCAGGATTTGAATCAAAACATCTCATTTAAACCCAGTTCCAGAAAAAAATATCATTTAAAGATATTTTTCAACAGTTTTCAAACAAATGCTCAATGCAAATGTGAGAATAAAAATGATGAAATCATAAACAGCCCACTCGGGCATACCTCACAATCACTCTTGCCACTCGGGCATACCTCACAATCACCCATGCTTCCCAGTCACTCAACACTCGGCACTCACACTCAGTAGGTACCTGCGCTCACTGGGACTGTGTACAGACTCCGGAGGGGCTCCTTTAGCCCAAGCGCAATATCAAGCCAAATCATGGCATAAATCACTCAGGCCATCGGCCTATCTCAAACATGCTGCGGCATGCAGCCCAATCCCATAAATATGCATCATGCTGCAGCGTGCAGCCCAATCCCATAAATATGAAACATGTTGCAGCGTGCAGCCCGATCCCATAAATATCCTCACAAATCAGGCCCTCGGCCTCACTCAGTCATAAACCTCTCAAGCCACTCGAACATTTCAGTAAATACAGGGTGCTCAGCCCAAAACAACATTTATAGGCATGAAAATAGAGTAATAAACCTGAGTTATGCAGTAAACAGGTATAACCATGACTGAGTATAGATTTTTTTTTCAATCGAAAACAGTGAGAGGATAATAAGAAAAAGGCCTCTAAGGGTCCAAACAGCACTGGCACAAGGCCCAAACATGGCATTCAGTCCAATTTACGGAAACTGTTTCTAAAATATATAAGTATCATAAAATTTCCAAAGATAATATGCAACTTTACAGTTGTTACGGGACGGACCAGGTCACAATCCTCAACAGTGCACGCCCACATGCTCGTCACCTAGCATGTGCGTCACCTCAAAATACTAGAATGATACAAACATCCGGGGTTTCATACCCTCAGGACTAGATTTAGAACCGTTACTTACCTCAAACCGGTCAAATTTCTACCCCGCAATGCTCTTATCTCTGGAATCGGCCTCAAAATGCTCCGAATCTATTTACAATCAGTACATACCATCAATATACGCTAATAGAATGAATTCCACAAGAAAAACTATCAAATTAGACCAAAACCCGAAATTGGCTCAAATCCGGCCCCTCGGGCCCATGTCTCGAAATCTGACAAATTTTACAAAACAAGAAAGCTCATTCACTCACGAGTCTAACCATACCAAATTCATCAAAATCCGACATCGTTTGGTCCTTCAAATGCTTAAGTTAAATTCTTAGAAATTCCAAGCCCTAACCCCTCATTTTCACTAATTACAATGATTAAACAACAGAAAATCACCATGTATACAAGTATTAGGGCTCAAGCAACTTACATCACTGATAGCCCTTGAATCACCCTTCGAAAATCACTCCAAAAGCTCCAAAAATCGACTTGAAAATGGTGGAAATGAACTAAAATTCGCGAAGTGCTATCTATATATTCTGCCCAGATTTTCGCCTGCGGCCTATTCCACGCGCCTGCGGGACCGCGCCTGCGGGACCGCGCCTGCGGGACCGCGCCTGCGGGACTGCGTCTGCGGGACCGCACCTGCGGTCAAAAATCCTCGCACCTGCAAGAATCACTTAAACTCTCATCCTCCGAACTGGTGCCCAGGTCTCGCACTTGCAAGCTCGCAGGTGCGTCCAAATCCTTCGCGCCTGTGCTCCAGCCTTGGCCTCCCATTTTCCGCATTTGCACTTCAAATTCTCGCTCCTGCGGTAGCGTACCTGCGCATTTCCTTCCGCTTCTGCGAAGCCTACCCAGCGCCCTCCTTTTCGCATCTGCGGACTCCCCTTGCGCACCAGCGACCTCGCACCTGCGACTCCTCCTTCTGAAGGTGTGGAAATAGCAGTAGCAGCAGCTTCAGCTGCATTTTCCAACTTCGACCAATCCGTTAACCATCTGGAATCACTTCGAGGCCCTCGGGACCTCAACCAAAAATACCAACAAGTCATATATCAACATACAAACTTAGTCGAACCTTCGAATCATTCAAAACAACATCAAATTACCAAATTACCCTCGGATTCAAATTCCAAATTTCCAAATTCGGCAACCGATGCCGAAACCAACAAAATCACGTCCGAATGACCTCAAATTTTGCACACACATCACAAATGACGCTACAAACCCATTCCAACTTCCGAAAATCCATTCCGACCCCGATATCAAATTTTCCACTGCCGACCAAAAATTGCCAAATTTTTTATTTCGCCAATTCAAGCCTAATTCTACCACGGACCTCCAAATCACATTCCGGATGCACTCCTATGTCCAAACTCACCTAACGGAGCTAACGGAACCATCAAAATTCAAATCCAAGATTGTTTACACATGGGTCAACATCCGGTTGACTTTTCCAACTTAAGGTTCTAAATAAGAAACTAAGTGTCTCATTCCACTCCGAAACCACTCCGGGCCCGAACCAACTAACCCGGTATATCATAATATAGCTTAAGAGCATAAAGGAAACAGAAATGGGGGAAACGGGGCTATAACTTCTGAAACGACCGGCCGGGTAGTTACATCCTCCCCCACTTAAACATACATTCGTCCTCAAACGTGCCGAGAGTTGTTCCAAAAGCCAAGAAATGGTTGTGTTAATTTCTCATGCATATACCCGGGGGTGATCCCATGTCACCCTATTCCATACAGGTCCGATAGCACATCATAACTGTAATTCCTCAATTCAACCTAGCCCACAAGCCTTCGAATCAAATTTTTGACATTCGAAATTTCTTATAAGATCAGAAGTTCGCATCTACGTATCGTATAAATCTGAACAAGCTGTACCAAAAGCTGTAACCATAACTCAAATACTAAAATTCAAATACCGCATAGCTCGAATGCTCGAAGCAATTATTTCAAATCAACCCAGTGCTGGTAATGAACCTCATATCAGACAAAACCGCGTTCTAAAACCTTTGTACTCTGCCGATGATGAAAGAAACATACCAAATTAATAACCATTCATTAGACCAACAAGTCATGGAGCTCCCGTTCCTTTTATAAGAACTATAGCCAATTTCAAAGCCGACTTCCGATATTATCCTCCCAATTATACCACAATCAAATTTGATAGCATCCATTCTAGGTCCAATGACCTCGTCTCGTCCAACATAACCACTCAAGTGACATGACACATCAATACAATCTAAAGCCAGAGCCCGTGCAATCCGTGCACCAGATAGCAACATTCCAAATGTACCCAATCGTAACAATGACCCAAACAGGAGAACCGTTCTGCAAGCTCGACGAGTACCACCCCGACGCAATGCTAAGAACCCATCACACACCGCAGAACCATAACACACGAATCTTACACAAGGGATCATATTTCCACATAACTCTGCTGCAATACGCGACCCTATCCAAATAATGGTCCATATAAAACACCTCAAGCCACCCTGGTAAAATCAATAACCATGCGCAATTCGACATCAAGTACCCAAGGTATATTACCACAACCACAGAGAAGCAAACAACACCATGCCACATAAAACCCAAAAGAACATAACCAATATGTCATCAACCAAGCAATATCCAATACTATTCTCGTCCAAATGCCGCTATAAGGCCACAATAGAACCGCACCATATGTGCATATAACCAACGAATCACAACTCCTCGTAGCATAGAAGAGTAACTCACAGATCATTTCAGAACACGAATAAGCTTCACATCAACCGAATGGCACATCCTTCAACAATAGCAGTATGGAGCCAATCAATCCGGCTCGGTGTAGAATACACATCCTAATTGGGCCTACCAATGGGCCCCAAATCAACTATGGTCAGCCACCAATAGATAAACAACCTCCGAAAGTCCACAATGACGGAATCATAACACCTTCTATCATCTGGCTAGCTCCGGCCACAATTTCACAGTCCACAACCATGAAACAATCTGCTCCTAAGAACTCCCAATCTCCAATTCCATAGAACACATGAATCACCAAATTTGATTCCACCTCCACCGCCCAAATGCCTAACACCTCTCTCATACACAATCATCCCACGAGAAATACTTAAAAACAATTCTTCCATGCCACCTGGAAAGAATTTGAATATCAACAGTCGATCAACTAGGAGAGTGTCGCAATACCAGCGAAGTACCCACAAATCAAAACACACTGCCCCTTCTAAAATGTACACTCTCATCAAGCTATACTAGATAGTAATATCATTTACCTAGTCATCGGAAACTGTTCATGCTGCCTAAGAATTTATGTCCTTCCGTTTAAAACTGAACTGTGACCTTGTACATGTAAATCCTATTCCCGTACAACGCACAACATCTATTATGCCATCATGTGACAAGCATAAGAATTCCATTATCAACTCTGAGTCACTAGCAATTACATACCTTATTAGTCAGAAACCTCTTTCTTGGTTCTTTCTAGGAGGAAATCATAAAACACAACACGTTCCATACATCAGTAGAAAATATCCGGTTCAAACCATGGTAGAACCCATCATGAACATTTTGAAATCCATTTGCACATAACCAAGCTATCTGAATTGAATTCCTCTAACTCCACCAAGCCACACAGGTTGCCAAATTCGAGAGCATTGCCAAGAAACACCTGTAGATACTAGCCACATCATAAGTACCCAAAGAACCGATCATGCCCAAAACTGTGCTAACCTAACCTACTACCAAGCTATCCTATTTCTCCAAGTTCTTTCTAAATTGCCTTCAAATTGCTACTTTTTCCTTGTTAGAACACTGCTATCCTTAACTAAAACTTACCCCATGAACTCTAGCATAGAATCACGCCGCCCTAAGGCTATAAACCGCCAAATTCCCTTTTTATGTATCCCAAAGGTTCCACAACCAAAAATGCTTACTCCGAAGAGACTTTATGTGAACCTAAAATTGTTTCCTACACCTTCTTGATACTGAAATGCATAATTCACAATGATATAAGATGCCACGAGTCTCAACACCGTTCAATGCAACTCCAGTTTTCTAGCCATATTTATAAATCTTGAATCCATTGGAACTATTCTCGAGGGTCATCCACTCTACTCAAATCTTGAATTAACTGACCAAACGGACCAAAGCGACATGTGCCCCATTAGCACACCAACACCCAAGGGAATAAAGAGTAACCCACACTCATACGTAACCGAGCAAATTCCCGCTCCATGTACATTACATTCTCTGTGAATAACCACTCAATTATTTTATGGTCCTCCTTTAACCATAGAGTGTAATACAACTTGTGTCTAGAAATTCCTTTACCCGAGTCATCCTCGATCTCGACCTCTGCAAGTCATAACTGATTCACCGGTATACCCCGAACCGAAACTAATATGACCCATAACCGTGCAATCAACTCGTCGATAGCAGAATCCCCCACTTAGGCTTAAGCTATAATTATATAAAATTAGAACCCATAAGGATTTCTCCTTCTCAATTACCAAGGTCTCGCACCGTTAACCTGCCAGACTTCTCAAAGTCTTTTATTAAGCCTTTCATGAACATTCTGAATCGCCATCCAAAGTCACACACGCGACCTCCTACCGAGTAGAAAGTAATATTTTTCTCACAAAAGCTTCATCAACATCATGCCACCGCTAGCTGTACACAAGAGATAACCCATATGTGGAATTCCTTACCGACATCTTCCAATGACACTGCATTGAGTGCAACGACCACTAAATCCGTAAATTCTCCTAGGTTCATGCTTGCCCACCATTTGTATAAGTCTGCACTTTCCCTATTGACCTCAACTGTACGTCAACATTACCTTCCGAACTCAAGTCATATTGCACCTGACACGATAATCAGATCTTCACGCCTCTATTAATTTCAAACACACTCCTTTCTGCCTTATTCAATTTTCCTTTGTACACTAACCATCACTCCAAATATAGTCTGCAGGGCGATTCACATACTAACACGATTCCAAACATTCTACACTTTCTCAAGGCGCACGACTACCCTACTAGTGAATTCATATGCTAATCTGCCACTCTTACTTCAGTTAAAATCATCTCCTTTAAGAAACTTCTCAACCTCTACTTCTCCTACTTGACCTGCTACTACTTCAACCACCGTGAAACACTTCCCGTCATGTCTTCCCTCATATTTTGCTACCCAACTGCTGCATCAAATCGAAATGTATCTCTGTCGCACCTGAACCAATAAAATGTTACCGACTCTAAGTCTCTTCGAAGATGGTTTCTCGAGCCATCAACATCAAAAATACCCATTCGCAAACACAATTACTACACCATCACTTACTCTTCTTGAGTCCAAACTCATTAACAAGACATGAGAATTTAATTTGCCCTAAATTTAACAACGTGAAAGATCCTTCAAAATATTCACACTCGAGACCGTACGTCACATCAAAATGAAAACCAAGCGCCCAATGTCCTTCCTTTACATTTCAAGGAAACACTTCTCGTCACATTCAAATCGTCTTAACACATCCCGCAGTTACATCATACTTATCACAAAGACACTCCACCGCTCATCGAGCCACGAATTCCACGTGTAGGGGCATTACAGGACATATGAGTCCAAATGTATAGGTTACAACTGAAGCTACCGAGACAAAACTACGGTTTAAACATGGCCTCAAGTCCTCCAGACTAGCCCATCACAAAAACACATAATACACATCTTGCACCTCAATCATAGCATCACAAGCCAGCGATGCACAGTTGATACCGAGTGCTCATGTGAGCATACCAATGCGTGGAAGGAATTCAAAGAGTTATGTTTCAAGCTGAATCAATTTCGCACGATAGAATACAAGAAAGTAAAATTTTCCTAAAGTTTATGCAGCCTCTCGAAGACAAGTACAGACGTCTCCGTACCGATCCGCAAGACTCTACTAAACCCGCTCATGACTCGTGAGACCTATGTAACCTAGGCTCTGATATCAATCTGTCACGACCCAAATAAACCCCTGTCGTAATGGCGCCTATCTTGGAACTAGGCAAGCCGACTTATTTCCAAAACAAATCGATATTTTCATTTCAAAGATAATTTCAATGTTATTTAACATAAAAACCGTCGCAAAGGAGTTCAAATGAAAACAAAACTGCGGAAAAGAAAAGCCCGATATCGGGGTGTCACTAGTCATGAGCATCTACTACAATCTGTTTAACAATATCAAGGCTAACTCAGCCTGGAAAATAGCTAAATACAACTAAACGAATATAAGAGGGAGAAGAGCAGGGGCTACGATCACCAATCATCTTCCTTGCTATCCCCGAGAAAAATCTGCAACCAAAATAATCAACAACCGCTACCGTGGCTAGCTACACCTGGATCTGCACACAAGGTGCAGGGAGTAACGTGAGTATGCCAACTCAGTAAGTAACAACAATAAATAAAGACTGAGCAGTAGTGACGAGCAATAAAGCATATAACGTTCATATCGGGAAATCTCAGTAAAATACAACATTCTTTAAAAATCAGGATTTGAATCAAAACATCTCGTTTAAACCAATTTCCAGAATAAAAATCATTTAAAGATATTTTTCAATAGTTTTCAAACAAAGGCTCAATGCAAAGGTGAGCAACAAAAAATGATGAAATCATAAACAGCCCCTCGGGCAAACCTCACAGTCACCCGTGGCACTCGGGCATACCTCATAATCACTCTTGCCACTCGGAAATACCTCACAATCACTCATGCCTCCCAGTCACTGAGCACTCGGCACTCGGCACTCGGCACTCACACTCAATAGGTACATGCGCTCACTGGGGTTGTGTACGAACTCCGGAGGGGCTCCTTCAGCCCACGCACTATATCAAGCCAAATCATGGCATAAATCACTCAGGCCATTGGCCTATATCAAACATGCTGCGGCGTGCAGCCTGATCCTATAAATATGCAACATGCTGCGGTGTGCAGCCCGATCCCATAAATATGCAACATGCTGCGACGTGCAGCCCGATCCCACAAATATCCTCACAAATCAGGCCCTCGGCCTCACTCAGTCATAAACCTCTCAAGCCACTCAGGCATTTCAGTAAATAAAAAGTGCTCAGCCAAAAATAACATTTATATGCATCAAAATAGAGTAATAAAACTAAGTTATGCAGTAAACACATATAACCATGACTGAGTATAGTTTTTCATTTCAATTGAAAACAGTGAGAGGATAATAAGATAAAGGCCCCTATGGGTCCAAACAGCACTGGCATAAGGCCCAAACATGACATTCATCCCAATTTACGGAAACTCTTTCTAAAATATATTAGTATCATAAAATTTACAATACTAATATGCAACTTTATAGTTGTTACGGGCCGGACCAAGTCAGAATCCCCAACAGTGCACGCCCACATGCCCATCACCTAGCATGTGCGCCACCTCAAAATACTAGAATGATACAAAAATTCGGGGTTTCATACCCTCTGGACTAGATTTAGAATCGTTACTTACCTCAAACCGGTCAAATCTCTACCCCGCAATGCTCTTGTCTCTGGACTCGGCCTCCAAATGCTCCAAATCTATTTACAATCAGTACAATACGATCAATATACGCTAATGGAATGAATTCCACAAGCAAAATTATCAAATTAGACCACAACCCGAAATTGGCTCAAACCCGCCCCCCGGGCCCACGTCTCGAAATCCGACAAAATTTACAAAACTAGAAATCTCATTCACTCACGAGTCTAACCATACCAAATTCTTCAAAATACGACATCATTTGGTCCTTCAAATCCTTAAATTAAACTCATAAATATTTCAATCCCTAACCCCTCATTTTCACTAATTACAATGATTAAACAACGGAAAATCACCATGTATATAAGTATAACGGCTCAAGCAACTTATCTCACTGATAGCCCTTGCATTACCTTTCAAAAATCACTCCAAAATCTCCAAAACCCGACTTGAAAATGGTGAAAATGTACTAAAATTCGCGAAGTGCTATATATACATTCTGCCAAGATTTTTGCACATGCGGCCTATTCCACGCGCCTGCGGGACCGCACCGGCGGTCAAAAGTCCTTGCACCTGCGAGAATCACTTAAACTCTCAGCCTCCGCACCTGCACCCAGGCCTCGCACCTGCGGGCTCGCAGGTGCATCCAAATCCTTCGCGCCTGCGCTCTAGCCTTGGCCTCCCATTTTCCGCATTTGCGCTTCCAATTCTCGCGCCTGCGGTAGCACGCCTGCGGTAGCGCACCTGCGCATTTGCTTCCGCTTCTGCGAAGCCTACCCAGCGCCTTCCTTTCCGCATCTGCGGACCCCCCTTGCACACCAGCGACCTCGCACCTGCGACTCCTCCTTCTGCATGTGCGGAAATAGCAGTAGCAGCAGCTTCAGCAACATTTTTCAACTTCGACAAATCCGTTAACCACCCATAATCACCCCGAGGCCCTCGGGGCCTCAACCAAAAATACCAACAAGTCATATATCAACATAAAAACTTAGTCGCACCTTTGAATCACTCAAAACAACATCAAATCACCAAATTACCCTCGGATTCAAGCCTAAGAACTTCAAATTTCTAAATTCGGCAACCGATGCCGAAACCAACAAAACCACATCTGAATGACCTCAAATTTTGCACACACGTCACAAATGACGCTACAAACCCATTCCAACTTCCGGATTTTTATTTTGACCCCGATATCAAATTTTCCACTGCCGACCAAAAATCGCCAAATTTCCAATTTCGCCAATTTAAGTCTAATTCTACCACGGACCTCCAAATCACATTCCAAATGCACTCCTATGTCCAAAATCACATAACGGAGCTAACAGAACCATCAAAATTCAAATATGAGATCATTTACACATGAGTCAATATCCAATTGACTTTTTCAACTTAAGGTTCTAAATAAGAGACTAAGTATCTCATTCCACTCCGAAACTACTCTGGGCTCGAACCAACTAACCCGGTATATTATAATATAACTTAAGAGCATAAAGGAAATAGAAATAGGAGAAACGGGGCTATAACTTCCGAAACGACCGACCGGGTCATTACATAAAGAGAACCTAACAATAGGTAACAAGTAGAAGGCACATGTAACAGATAAAGAATACATAACAATGGCAGGCAAAGAATATGTACTAAATACATAAAGAATATTTATCAAGTAAATGATATGCAAGGATTAATTCAGGTGAAGCAAGCTGCAAGATTATGTGTACAGTGACCTAGGAATTCTAAGAGTAGATTTTCCTAGATTCAGACACGAGTTAAGGACAACTGCAAGATGGTACATAGTTAACCTCGTCTGCCAAAATCTGAAACTAGAGTGTTTTGAAAGAAAGTTCGGAGGGGTGTAAAGACAACCCTCGCATGACTTGTGTGCGATTGTGTACGACCAAGTATTGATAGAAAAGTGATGAAAATTCAATAAGGCAGCACCAAAGCATGTGACAAAGAATATACAACATGGGCACCTGTGAAAGCATATACAACATGGGCATGTGTAAAAGCATATACAATATGGCATATACAACATAGATACATGTAAAGAATGTACAACATATGCATGACAAAGAGTATGCAGCCTGAAGCACGCAACAGAGAATACACGACTTGGAGCACGCTACAGAGGCTATGCGGCTTGAAGCACACGACAAAGAATATACAACTCAAGGCAAACGACAAATAATATACCGCTCGAAGCGCATGACTAAGAATAGACCATATTGAAGCATGCGACGAAGAATATACGACTTGTAGCAGAGAATATACGATTCAAACCGAAGAATATACAACTTGCCCCAAAAGGGTATACAACTTGAAGCAGTGAATATATGACTTGGAGCATGTGATAGAAAGAATAGAAGTTGGATTATTGGAGAACCTGTAATCACTCAAATAATTGATCAAGTCTGCTATGGTTACAACCTGAGGTATCCCCAGCAGAGTCTCCATATTGTTGCACCCTATTTTGCACAAGACAAAACAAACTACAACTTATAGTACTCTACAAGGTAGTTTAAAGTTTAAAGTCGCCATCTAATGTTTAAGGTACACTAGGACACCTATATTACACTATATAATGTACACTTCGATATGGTCTACAAAACCGTTGAGATTCCGAGTAAGGGTTCGAATTATTTCGAGGGGAAGGTGTTAGGCATCCCTCAGGATCTACAAAATGTGGTTACTGTGGACTCGATCAAATAAGGGAGGGAAGGTTTAAAAGAATGATTAGCAAATACTCACAACTATTACAAATGATAAAAGAATGATCAACGTCTACTAGAATGAATAGTGATGATATTAAATATGTAATGAATCATGTGCGAATGAAGTATGCAAGTATGTTTGGTGTTTTTGAAATGCAATAATTAAAATATATTGACTCGTATGAAATATATGTAAAGTAAACAAGGGAATCGTATTCCAAAAGATAAGATGAGTGCAAAGTGATTTCTAGATAAAGAATAGTAAAATATCTAACAAAATATATGCAATAACATGTAGAGTGTGAAAGAATAAAAGGGGGGCATTAAAGAGTGGTATTTTAGTGTAAATTGAATAATATGAAAAAGAATTGTACCTAAAGAATGAATGCTAACTCAAAGTATTTGAACAAAAATTTGAACTTACAAGAATAAACTTGAAAAGAAAATGACTCATAATTAGAGTCAACCAGTTTTAGATGGACGACTATAACAAGAGGAAATGTATGCTAAAGAATTGAGAAAAAAGGAGAAAGAATATTTATTTGCACATGAATAGATATTTAACAAGTAATTTGACCAAAGAGTTTGGAAGGAATTATCTCAACATATAATGAGCAAAGTGAAAGAATTATTTTGATGAGTAAAGGATGATATATATTCATAGTAAGACATAAAAATCGACATGAAAGATGTAATTAAATATGCACAAGAAAGTAGACAAAATATATGAGAGAGAGGTGGAAATCTTTGAATAAGCCATGGTTTTTAATTGTTGAAACACAAAATACTATATGTTTGGACAAACAAAATATTCGGATGGAGGTTTGAATTAAAGAATAAATCCATGAAAGTTGATTCAGGATTAACAACTTTGGGAAAGAATATGTGAAAGAATGTTTATGTTGGAATGGTCTTGAAAATAATGACAAATGAATCTCCTAACAAATGCATGGCTAACGAAGAATCAGTCAAGAAATATAGACAAACACAATGGTTGTATTCATATGAATCTAATGGATGTACAATATGTAAAATATTCCGGACTTTGACAAAATTCTACAAGAATACAACCTATTGTGTACAAATATATGTGAACTAATCATATTAAATATGATTCACAAACAATATTAACTATTATGAATTGTACCAAACATGTATTTACTTAAAGTGAAATGATTAAATTAAGTAATTTACAAATGGAGTGACCTGGAAATATGACTAAATATAATAGCATACATGTAAGAAAAACATACAATTATCTTATTTAGAAAGAATGTCGTGCTTACGTAGTGAACAACTAGCTTAATTAATTAGGTTCATATTGATCCTAGTCAATTAATCAAGTTGCGAAAGCATATCTAATAATCTAATTATAAATGCAAGCTATGCATATATTTGGCATACATGTTGAATATTTATTATTTAACTAGATGTATTTTGTCCTGGGTGTTGTCACATATAAGCAAATATCATGCAAGCATAAATAAATAATTAGATATTATATTTATCTATGATTTTACTATACTTGTATTTTGTACATCCAAGAAGGGAAGTTACCAAGCGGAAAGCTTGACGGGGATTTGTCTTTTCATCTTCGCGTGTCTTCCTCCGAAGGCGACTCAGTGTAATAGTTGTATAGGGTTTAATATGATATGACGCGTGGCTGACTAAAAGGAGGACACGTGGAATCCAAGATGGAATGGCTGAGCACCGAACGCAGCCACTACGCTTGTCACCGGAACGGATAATGTTTATAAATGTGTATTAAATGCTTTGCGCCTGGTAGCATTTACTAAGGAATATTCTACAGCATTAAGAGCGATGATCCATGACAAAGAATCTGGCATTTACGCTCAATGTTACATCTTCATCAATGACCCTCATAATTGTCATTAAAGGAGGGCGCGATCCTAGGACCTTCTTCCCTAAACATAGCTATAAATCGTGAGCTGAGTTATCATTATAAAGGACAGGAAATTTCTGGCAAGAACATATATTATATGCCTTTTGATCGCATCATTGCTGTGTTTGAAAACCGTATTTACGGAATCACTATCTTTGCTATTTCATCTACATTCCAAGGCTAAGTACTGCGTATTTCTTCGGTTATTATATTATTTCAGGATCACATTAGTTCATTGGTCTAGAAATCACGTATAAATTTAACTATACCATTTTACGGGTAAACAGTTTGGCGCCCACCGTGGGGCCTAGACAGCCATGCAATTAAATTGATCCTTGCCTTTTTTACTAACGTGTTTTGATTGTTTTTGTGTTAGAAAAAATCACAAAAATGGCATATAACATTGTTAACGATGCATGCAACCGTGAAATTTGAGGGGATCAGCATCATTTCGAGGATTCGATCTATGACATGCGCAATGAGGGGAATGACGCCACACCGGTGCATGACAGCGATGCCCTTGACAGGTTCGGGAGACAACTCCCGATGATGCTAACGAGGAGCAAGTAGCGAATGATGTGAGGATCCTGGAAGAGCAACAAGCAATCATCCTAGGCCATCTGACATGGCAGGATTAGGTTATGACGGAACTGAAGCAGGCGCTATCAGGTTCTTCAAATAATGCAAATAGGCGCGATCCAATTCCTCCCGTTGTTATAGCAGACCAAACAATGCAGCGAGTCGACAATAATACTCCCAGGGGTGAAGTCGGCTCATATGGGGCTGGGGGACCAGATCAGGTCTTAACAACGAGAACGTTTCATTCAAAGATGAGCTTTTACGGTTCATAAGGGAAGTAAATGCCCGCATGGACCAAATCCCAGGCGCACCACCAGTATTGAAGGCCCGAAATCGAAGAAGTATATTCAATTACCGTACAAGCCAAGTGCAGCACCGGTACTAATCCCGAAGCATTTCAAAATGCATGAAGTTCCAAAGTATGATAGAACTTCAGACCAGCAGGAACATATTACCACCTACACAACGGTGATGAAAGCAAATGATCTAGCTCCTCACGATATTGAATATATGTTGCTAAAGAAATTCGGCGAAACCCTCACGAGGGGAGCCCTAATGTGGTATTCATTACTACCCGAGCATTCCATAGATTCCTTTGAGATGCTCGCAGATTCTTTCATTAAATCTCATGCCATGGTCAGAAAGGTGCAAGTCTGGAAGGCCGGCACATTCAGAATCACAAAAGAAGAAACAAAATTATTACGAGAGTTTGTTACATAATTCCAGAAAGAAAGAATGTTGCTCCCGGCCGTCCCAGATGAATGGGTAGCTGAATCATTCACCAAAGGATTGAATCCAAGAGGTTCAGACATTTCTCGAAAGCTGAAGGAGAGCTTGCTTGAGTTTCAAGCAACAACCTAGGCAGATGTTCACAATCGGTACGAGTACAATATAAGGATCAAAGATGACCAGGTCAGTTCTACGTCATCGGCCAAAGGACGGGAGAAGAACAGAGAAAAAACCAAAGGATGACTACAACGCAGATAGGCGGACTTTGAGGGGTCATTGGTTTACCCTACGAGCGTACCGAAGGCCGTGGCAGAAATTTCTGAGCAGCAAATAACTCCACCATTGACGGAGAGACTGATCGTGGTCGGAGCAATAGATCACTTCAAGATAAGAAAATGTCGGGGCCTCGAGATCTTTCTTACCCCAGGTTATGAGAATATAACTTCAACGTTAGTGTAGTGGAACTGGTGTCATCCATGAGCAACATTAAAGAAACACAATTCCCGAGACCTATGAGGTCCGATTCCAGCCAGAGGGATCCTAATTTATGGTGCAAATACGACGTGACAAACGGTCACCGGACAGGGGACTGCCGACATCTTCGGGAGGAGGTGTCAACGCTATTGAAGAATGGTCAGCTCCGAGAATTCTTGAGTGATCGAGCTAATAATAATTACGTTCGCAACAACGACAACACGGAATCCTCTAAAGCAAGAGAATAAACCCCATGCCAAATGATCAACATGATCATTTGGGGGAACGAAAGTATCGATAACTCACAGCAAAAGTCTCCGGGAGGACGATATCACTTTCACATAGGAAGACGCAGACGGATTGTTGTTACCACACAACGGCGCACTAGTAATCTCTATAAATGTGTTAGATTTTAACATTAAGCTTGTTCTAGTGGATCTAGGAAGTTCGGCTGATATCATACAATGGAGAGTATTGGAACAAGCTAAACTCACCAGAAGCATTATTCCGGTGACCAAACTCCTCGCTGGATTCAACCTTGCCAGCGTGATGATCCGTGGAGAGATCTTGCTGCTCACGAATGCTGAAGGAGTAATAAAAACAACTCTCTTCGAAGTAGTGGATGGTGATATGGGATACAACATCATATTTGGATGTCCATGGTTACACGAGATGAAAGTTATACCTTCGACGTATCACCAATTGCTGAAGTTTCAGATGCCCGAAGGAATCAAGCAAACAAGAGGTGACCAACCGGCAGCGAGGGAGATGAATGCAATCTCAGTTTCCAGTAGCAAAGGGAAGGAGCGCACGGCACAACAATTACAGGAATTGGCTCCTACTCCTAATTTAGGAGAGGTTATTCCAGGGGCAGAATCATCAACTCAATATCAGGTTCCGAGATATTTCCAAGTTCTGGAAGAAACGGACTCAACGAAATCCATGGAAGAGGAACTAGAGCAAGTGGCATTGTTTGAAGAATTATTAGAAAGAAAATTTCACTTAGGGACAGGACTGCATCCCGAGCTCAGGTCTGGTTTTATTGAATTCCTTAAAACTAACGTTGATTATTTTGCATGGGCGCACGAGGATATGACAGGTATCCCAATGGAAATAGCCGTGCACAAGCTGAGTTTGGATCCCAACGTACCACTGGTACAGCAGAAGAAGCGCCCTATTGCCGAGGCCAGGAATAAATTTGTCAAAGAAGAGGCAACCCTCTTGCTTAAAATCGGTTCGGTCAGAGAGGTAAGATATCCAGACTGGCTAGCCAATATAGTAGTAGTTGATAAGAAGAACAATAAATCTCGTATGTGCGTAGACTATAAAGATCTTAATAAGGCGTGCCCGAAAGTGTTGTTTCCAATGCCAAATATCGATCAAATGATTACGACCGGACACGAACTGATGAGTTTCCTTGATGCTTATTCCGGGTACAACCAAATTAAGATAAACCCGGAAGATCAGGAAAAGACTTCATTTATAACAAATTTTGGTACATATTGATACAATGTAATGCCTTTCGGGTTGAAAAATGCCGGAGCCACTTATCAACGGCTTGTAAATAAGATGTTTGAAAATGAAATAGGAAAAACCATGGAAGTTTATATAGACGATATGCTCGTTAAGTGTTTCAATGAAGGTGACCACCTTAAGACTTTACAAGAAACATTCGATATCCGGAGGAAGTATAACATGAAACTTAACCCCGAGAAGTGCACGATCGGGGTCAACTCCGGTAAGTTCTTGGGGTTTCTGGTCTCACAAAATGGAAGTGAAGTAAACCTCAACAATCGTACCTGGTAGCGAAGGCAAAACTCCGCAATCACGGAATCAAGCTCTCCGCTCAATGAAAACGTACCCAAAGTAAAGGGATACATGAAAAAGTATGTAAAACCTTCCTTGGGAAGGGTCACTCGCTCCGATAGATCAGGAGCGATGATTTCTAACTCATTGAAGCGGCAGTCCTCCAACTCATCTGTATAGGGTAAAATATGATACGATGCGTGGCTGACTAAAAGGAGGACACGTAGAATCCAAGATAGAATGGCTAAGGACTGAACGCAGCCACTGCTCTTGTCACCGAAACGCATAACGTTCATAAAAGTTTATTAAATGCTCTGCGTCCGGTAGGATTTACTAAGGAATATTCTAGAGCATTAAGAGAGGCGATTTGTTACAAAGAATTTGGCATTTACGCTCAACGTTACATCTTCATCAATGACCCTCATAATTGACATTAAAGAAGGGCACGATCCTAGGACCTTCTTCCCTAGACATAGCTATAAATAGTGAGCTGAGTTATCATTGTAAGGGAGAGGAAATATTTGGCAACATATATTATATTCTATACAAAGCTTTATACAATTTCACTCTCTTGCTTTTTGATCCCATCGTTGCTGTGTTCGACAACCGTGTTCACGGAATCACTGTCTTTACTATTTTATCTACATTCCAAGGCTAAGTACTGCGTATTACTTCGATTATTATATTATTTCAGGATCAAATTAGTTCACTTGTCTAGAAACCACGTATAAATTTAATTGTACCATTTTACGGGTAAATAATAGTACCTCGCAAGATAACGTAAAAGATAAACTAATAAAGTGACATATTTTTGAAATGTTTTTTGTTTTAAAATATTTTTGGGAAATTTCTCCTGAAAATGATTTGAAAATGTTTTTGTTTTTGAAAGACTGTTTCCAAATAATGTTTTTGGGAATTTATTTTTTTGGAAAATAATTTTAAAAATAATATAGGAGGCTTAGATACATGTAATATCTAATATCCGTCTAGTCATGAGAACGAAAACTGCCTTGGTTGCGACTACGGCCTTGATATCCTTCCGAAGGTTTTATTTTTTCATCGCGTCTTCGTCTTTTATTTTTCGATGTTTATCATCATCGCCTCATTATTTCGGGCCCAATTTGGAGGTTCGTCGCCTCAAATATTTATTCTCATCGGCCTGTGTAGCATTTGTTCTGTATCAAAGAAAACCCAAATAGTAAGATAATACTGTTGAGCATCAAAGCTGTGCAACTCTCTTTGGGACATACGGCACAATATCTGTCCAAAATTGGTCAACTGTTAAACAAAAATGACCTGGCTAACAGTGTATGAGACTCACCGAAGAAGTCAAAATTTGAAGCATCAATAGAATTTAGCCCCTAACAGAGAACAATGGCAAAGCTGTAACAACATTCAACCAAAACCAACACCACCTAAAGGAGATAGGAAAACAGATGTATGAGAGGTTTGCCGGTTTTCATGGAAGTCGCCGGAAATTTAGAGGTCGCCAGAAATTTAGAGGTCGCCAGAAAGTGACTTCTCATCAAATACTGAGGATAAGAGGAGATGAGAGCTTAAGAAATAGAGGGAGCGGCTGGTGCCTCTCAAAGTGTGAGAGATAGAAGGATGTATTAGGGTTTTATAAGAGATGTTAAAAATCTGATGTTGTCCCATGTAAACATGTGTGTATATTTTATATAACAAACAAGGTTCAAAGATATGTGGCCCTCATTTAATCAAAAAGAATAAATGTAAAATAAAAAGAATAATATGTGGTCAAAATAATAGAAATTCATGTCACATCGGAGTCACATCATGTCAAATCAAGTGACTTGTCATATCGTGATGTCTTGTCACATCATGTGTGTTGTCATGTCAGATGTTAACAAGACACTGGGTTTGACTGTAATTGATCCGTATTTTGAGATAAATTATACCGACTTCCTAGTAATTAATAGACTGTGTTACAAATTGAAAGATGATTATTTAATTTAAAAATACGACTTGTAATATTTATTAAAATTACAAATACTACAATAATATCTAATAATTATTATTTCATATATTTTTTTGAAAAGTCAATAATATTGATAGAATATACTAATATTTGAAAAGTAGGCCAATTATCAATAAATTGCTTAAAAGTTTAAAAAATGCACAAAACGGTAGTATTTAACCAATTGCAATAAAATGATACAATTTTTTGTATTTTGTATAAATAGGAATAATTATCAATAAATTGCATTACAATTAAAAAATGTGCAAAACACTACATTTTATCATTTTTGACAAGGAAGTCTGCAAAATTTAACTTTTAAATACGGAGGGACAAAATTGAGTGTCAACACTGGGGATGTTTATCTTACTTGTGATTCCGAGTGGAGGATGGGGACCTTGTGTTCTTTGTGGATAGGTGTGTTTGTACTGGGCTATCTGCCGTGATGGGGTTATGTTAGGGTAAGATTCGTTGCGGTTGTTGTGTGTGTCTTGCTTCTTCCTTGTGGAACAGATTCATAGTATGGTACCAATGGGAAGTTGTACCTGTTTGGTAGTTCTCTCATGTGCTTCTCTTTCCACAATTAGTCGTATTCGAGTATGCTTGTTAGGTTTGGATCGCGATGTATCTACCCAGGTGGCGTTAGTGTGGCTTGTTGGTCGGGTGAGTAGTTATGAGTTTCATATGTTCTTACTTCGTTATCAGTATTGGGAAGGTTTGGAATAAGGTTCTAGTTGATATGAGGATATTTACCAGTACCGGGTTGGGTGATGGGCAGCTACCGTGGCAAGAGTAATTACTATGGGCATATGGCCGATGTGTTACATCGTGTGATTATACCTTGTGGGTGTATGCATGAGTTGTTGCAGCTGATTGAGGTTGCTACAATGTGTTTATGTGAGAATTGGGTCATTGGTGATGTTGGAATTTGGTTCTAAGGCTTATCGATATGGATAAAAGGAATAATCTTCGGTTGAGATGGCATAGTTGGGCTTATGTGGATTAGGGTGATGTGGAATCACCCGTGTGCATGTGTAAGGTGAGTTTATACAGTGATTTGATGGCTTTGGGACGATTCTTGGCACATTCGAGGACGAACGTTTGTTTAAGATGGGGAGAATGTAACGACCCGGCCGGCCATTTTGAGCTTTAGCATTCCGTTTGGTGGTTTGAGGTCTTGAGTGGATTCATATTGTGTATTATGACTTGCATGGATGATCGAATTCAATTTTCGGATGATTCAAGATTGATTTGGATGAGTGATTCTCATTCCTTAAGTTTCACCGTAGGTTGACTTTATGGCCATCGGGGTCGGATTTTGGTTGAGGACTTGGAATAGGTCTGTTTTGTTATTTGGAACTTATCTGTATAGTTTGGCATTGTTCCGAGTTGATTTGATAGGAATCAGACGCGTGGTTGTATTTTTAGAAGTTCTTGAGTTTCATTGTAAATTTCATGTGTTTTGAGGCCCGATTCAAGGTTTTGGATGTTATTTTGGTGTTGTGATCGTGCGAGCGAGTTCGTATGATATTTTTAGACTTGTGTGGATGCTTGGCATGGAGCCCCGAGAGCTCGGGTTAGTTCGGACGCATTTCGAAGGATTGAGAGAGTTCAGATATTGATGGTGTTTTGTTGATGCTTCAGGTATTACAAATGCAAGATTCTTTTTCGCATTTGCGAGCCCCGCATTTGCGAGGTGGGGATAATATTGGTGAGGTCAGTTCGGGACTGCATGATTTGCTTTTGCAAAATATGAATCGCATTTGCGATTGGGCTCCTAGGCAGGGATTGTTGCATTTGCGACAACTTTATCACTTTTGTGGAAGGGGAGGACTTCGCAAATGCGAAGTCCGTGTCACATTTGCGACATCCCCTGAGTTCAGCAAGCATCGCATTTGCGATGTATTCTTCGTATTTGGGAGGGTTCGCAATTGCGAACATATTGTCGCATTTTCGATTTCTGCACCTGAACAAAAGGGCTGGGAAGATGGGATTAAGTATCATTTTCATATTTTTGAACCCTAGACTCGGTAGGAGGCGATTCGGAGAGGGGATTTTCATCTACAACTAGTGGGTAAGTGATTTGGATAAGAATGTAAGAGAAATTTAGGGGATTTTTGTCTATGTTTTAAAAAATAAAAATTTGAAATTTGAGAGTCAAATTGGACTCGGATTTTAAAATAAAACACATATATGGACTAGGGGGTTATGGGTAGTCGAGATCTACCTTAGAGTTTTGATCGGGCGGGTCCCGGATTGATTTTTGTTGACTTTTGGAGAATTGTGTAAAGATCTTAACTGTATTTATTGGAATTTGTTTTGTTTGCATTATTTGATGTTATTAAGTCGATTTTGGTTAGATTTGAGCCGAGCGGAGGTGAATGTTAAAGGAAAAGATATTTTTGAGTGTTGCTTTGGCCTAGTTGAGGTATGTATCTTGCCTACTTTATGTGGGAGAACTACCCCATAGGGATTGTGTCACGACCCAAACCAATGGGCCGCGACGGGCACCAGATACCTTACTCAACTGAGTACCAACATAACGTATCTTTTCGTATCATACTATCATAGATAACTGAGCCGGATAGGCTACCTTCAGATAAGTAGAATACAACATGATATACCAACTTATACATAAGACATACGGGCCTATAAGACCAAATTTTTATTGAACATAGGCCGACAAGGACGTACAATCTTTCACGTACATGACATATGTCTACAATCCACTAAGGATACATAAATGTCATAAAGTTCGGGACAGAGTCCCGCCATACCAATCAACACATGTCCTAATAATACTGACCAATAGCAACTCCGGAGCAAATGGAGCACACCAACATCTTCCGCTGAGCTGATAGCCTACTTGGAGGACTCTCGACCTGTCTATCGGGACCTGCAGGCATGAAACATAGCGTCCCTCGGCAAAGGGACGTCAGTACAAATAATGTACCGAGTATTTAAGGAATGAAAATTAGTAAACACTAGACATGAGAAAAACATGGAGTAAAGGACTCGACATGTATGTCTGAATAACTCTGTGAATTATTAATATTTATACTGTCATGCATATGCATATAAATATCATACCATGCTAGGTATATGCATTCATAACATCATAAAGCCTCTGAGGGCATCCCATTATATCATCTCGGCCACTGTGGGCAATTCATCAACGTATACCAACTGATCAGGTGGTGGTGCGTATATAACGCCGTAACCTTTTGCCATATCCCATATAAATATAATATACATATATATGCGTATATAACGCCATCTGGTCATGGGTCAATGTACATGTATAAATGCATGAAATTCATAAGAATTCCATTAATAAAATCTCTCGAAACGTCATAAGACCATTATGCCTCTGATTAATATCATGAAATAAACTTTATCAACTTACGTATTTTCTGAGACCCATGAACAGATGATAGAATAATAAGACACATGGGGAATCAAGAATATCGACACCCATAGTATTTCTATGAATATAGTCATTTATGGAAGTTGCGCATTTGCTTGTTTCGTTCGTGTCATATAGATCATGCCAAAAAGAAAGAAGGGATAGCCTTAACATACCTGAGTCGATTCTCTTGACAATTCCTCTAACACACGTTAATTGTGACGAAACACGTGACGGCGGATCCAAGTAGGGGAAAATCTGTATGATATTCTTGAAAAAGATTGCACCGTACTCCCTTAAAATTTGCAATTCACATTGCACCTTGTAGGAGTTCATAAGAATTAATTGGGAATCCATCCGTTCTAGAAAGCTTGTCATAAAGAATTCCTTTGAGAATTTCATCCCCCTTGATGAATTCCATTCGTACTAGAAAACTTTTCATAAAATATTCCTTTGAGAATTTCCATCCCCTTAATGAATTCCATCCGTACTGTATGTAGCCATAAGCCTCAATTTTGTGGTCTTAAGAGGCTTTTTATATAAGTGAGTGTGGGCCCCACACTTGATAAGGATTATTTGCCAAAATTCTTCTAACATGCCACCAAGCCCTTTAGCCCAAGAGTCACCATTTTGATTATTGGTCCCAAATTCATCTTGTTGCCACGTGAAGATGGTGTCTCCTTAAGCTTTATCCAAAAAATTCAATTACAAGTTAATCTCCCACTTAAAAATCCATACTTACCCAATTATCCACACAATTAATAATTATCTCAAATTACTTAAAATACTACTCACTGTTAACATACCTTATACACCTCACTATCATGGTCATGTGGTACCTTTTATGGCACTAGTCCATAAATACCGGGTATTTTAGCTCAGGTCGTATTTTATCCCAACATGTTAAACTTTGTCGAAAATTCATTTTCTTTGATTTGTTTACCCTCTCACCTTCACGAATTTACTCATCACTTATTTGAATAGCATAATGCTTATAATCTCAAAATAATCTTATTCTCGAACTTACGTCGATTAGCTTATGATGAAATTATAACATACAAAAATATGGGATGTACCATCTCATTTCCAAGCTTCTATCAATTTACTTATGGCGTACTTTCACGTACGAAAATATGGGGTGTAACATCATTCCCCCTTTGGAACATTCGTCCTCGAATGTTGACTGATGCACTTATCATTTTCATAACTGATGTCTTCCGAATACTTTAATATTCTCCTTGCCATTTAGGTAACTGTTCATTGAATAAATCCAAAGGCCAGGGCATTCCCTCCTTTAGGCCTCTTTCTCATACTACGGTGTATGGTAAGAATTCTTCCAATCTCGTAACTCTTGCTACCTTCTGCCATACAGCCTGTAGGACTTTTTCCTTGCATTTGCTCCTATGCGACTCTTCCCTTTAGCTTTTAGCCAATATTTAGGCTCCACTTTGGGAACATATACAGAACTTGATAATATGTCCCTCTGGGCATCTATANTGGAGGATTTTTTCTTATTTAGTAGATTTAGACGACTTTTCTAATGCTAGGAAGAGAGTACAGAAAGGCTTGTTAATCCGTATGGGAATGCGGATAAAGAGAAAGAGACTGAAGCAGCGGGGCCTGATAGAGAGACTGCCGCCCTGAGGCTGAGCTTAAACCTTCTGTGTCAGGGTCGTCTCACTGAGCTGCAACACAAAGTTGAATACCCAAAAGTCAACCTTCCGCTATGAAATTCAGGAAGAAAACAACGGCTTTAGCGCTAGCGCTCATCCCTTGCTTGGTTCTCCCGTGAGGGAAGGTCTAGTATACAATTTTCTTCTTCTTGATCGAAGCTCTATCTCTCATTCAGCCCTTCGCAAGCTTCCTTCAAAAGGGGAGTCCATAGGCGCGAATACTCGGATTGGACTTGGAAACCCCCGCGGAGTTGAACACTGACTTCGGCCAGGAGATTGATAGAGACCATCCTTTGATTGAGAGAGCCAGAGCCCTTCAGTGGTACAAGGATATAAAATTCCCAATGGGAGAGCATGCGCCCAGAGAAGAGAAGGGCTTAAGCAAAGAAGGTTGACTTGGAAGTTGTTCAGTTAGAGGAGGACGCCCCAAGCCAATGGTGAGCTAAAAGCACCTTTTTTGGGGTTCTATCGAAGACTTATAGTGCATCTATTAAGTACATCTACAAGACGATGAAACTATATATGATATTAAAGTAGATTAGTTCTTTCAATTGAATCAGATGTGAAAGGATATTCGCCCCTTCTCCGTGGAGCCTTCTTGGATAACCTATTTCTGACCAGTCAGTCTTCTAAGGAGGTTCGAGCGTAGATCGGTTGGTTTGTCCTTGGCGATAAGTCTACCTTTGAAAGGAGCCTGGAAAGCAAGCCTTTAAGCCAGAAGTGCCGCTGTGCCAGTGGAAATCTACCAGTACCCGTTGAAGTGAAATCCGCTTCAGCATCATCAACAGACGCAGAAGAAATGGAATAAATTGGATTTGTGGACTCGCCTCAGGATCCTTGAACATACATCATTTCCCCCTTCTGGTTGCTACTCCTAGTCTAGCTCTTCCTCTGCTAGTTCCTAAAGGTTGAAGGGCGCTTACCGATGATAGACGTGTATGCAAGGCAGCTAAATGAACATATCAAATTACCATGGAATAGGGGTGAAGGTCCAGATTCCTGGATAGGTTGTGCCGGTGTAATTGAGTTGTCGATGTATCAGCCCCCCTTTTCAGTCTTAGTCTTCCGAATGCTTATTTCCCGCTGTAGGAGAAAAAAGCCCGTACTTATTCATTATACCAGCGGAGGCGTAGGGTAGATTTATTCTACCAGCGGCTGTCGATTGATAGGCAACCCTATCTCTATTCAGAAGGAGGGATGGTCATCGAATAAGGTTTCCTTTCCTATCGTTACTTTTCTTCCCTCGCTTTCCTAAAAGGGTCCTAGGGCCCAATCAATCTCAATACTCTTGATGCAATGGACTGACAGAGGGTGAAAGCCTAGAAGACGCCTAGAACTCAGAAGGAATAGGCCCTGCAGCGAACTCTAAGGTTTGGCATTATCTCTTTTATTGACTTTTACCTTTAGCTTACCAGAAATAAGTCAACTTACGGAAGCATTTATCTCTATCACGCACTTCAATCCGCACATAAGACGATACCTCTTTTCTATACTCATATATAGTTAGAGTCCTGCTAGCTCGTCTCTGTCTGGCAGTTTCAGCCTTGGCACACCAGCTGAATTTCAATCCAGGAGCAGCATGATAAGAAAACTCTCGATCTCGGCTAGCTTCAGCTAGAACTATAGACCAGGAAAGTCGTATTGCAACTATGCCAAGCAAAATATTGATTCCAATGCTGATCGAAATAATCTACTTTTTAGGGATGAACCTAGCAGCTAGGCGCTGAACCTTAAGATTAAGTTAGATTTATTATGTGGTATTATGAACCCCTCTGCCCTAAGAAAGAACTTTCATGAATAATAGACTATCCACACCATCCCATTTCGGTAGGGACAAGACCCGCAGCAAGAGCGAATGACAGCATTATGCCCAACCCAACCGCCTTAAGCAGAGGGCCACTAGCCGGAATAGTTAATTCACATAAAGGCGTTTCACTAATGGCATGGGGCACCGGCTGGGTAAGATTTCCAGAATCGATAAACTTTGCGACCTCAAACCCCTGCGGTCGATACTGTAGGTCGAAATACTTCTCGTAGTTGAATAGCGGGCCAAATATGGTGCTATCAGGCATATTAGCCATTGAGCAAGGGTCCACCTTGTACCAGACAACACAACCTACACCCGTGACCACAAGCGCCAAGTAACGCCCAAAATATCCGGGACGTAATGTTACAACATCAGTTAATACCCTATCTGCATTCCCAGGTTCATTCAATAATCCACGAACGCCGGCTCCTAAACTAGAGGCGGTAAACATACTATCGGGTGAAATTCTACTAGTTATATATGATAAGCCCAGGTTGTTGTTGCAGTATACGGTCAGTTTTTCCAATTTAACACTACAATACTCTAACTCTTTAAGTAGAAACTTAGATTGACCGGGTAGAAAACGAAATGCAAAAGCCATACTTTTTTTACCAAAATTATTGTACGAACCCTGATAATGGGGTAAAACCTCATCTAAGCAGATACCTTTCTTCATACCCTGTATTATACCCTCCCACCAAGGATGAAATGTGTTCAAAGAACGAGAAAAAGGAGGCGTACTGCTTGAGCGAAGCAAGGCTTTTTGCTTTCACCAGGGAAACTTCCTGATCTTTTCACTCCTGAGACTTATCCCTCGTTCTAAGAGCTACTTTCTTAGCCAAAGCAAGGGTTAGTTAG
>AWOL01S0006425.1:123445-136489 GCA_000715115.1 Nicotiana otophora | reverse complement strand
TATTGTATCATTTTGCTCAGCAATGATGTCCCTCATCTCTTGGAGTTGCAAATTCCACCTTTCGAATTGTTGATGCATAGCATGCAAGTTAAAATCATTTCTTGCTTTGATTTCGGCTTCTTGAGTATCATCACTATCTGTATGTGACATCTTAAATAATTAAACTGTATCAGAAAATTGAAATCTTCCTCAATTGTTCTCACACACACTTTGCCTTTTTTTCTCTCTCGAAATAACCTTTGAACGAAATACTTTGTAGATTTATAGTTAAACCCAACTCGTATAAAGTTCTNATCAAGGTGGATCTCGAAGAAGGTTGAAGCAATACAGAGTTGGCCCAGGCTGTCCTCAGCTACGTAGATTCTGAGTTTTCTTGGTGTCGCAGTGTATAACCGCTGATTTGTAAAGGGTTTGTCGCGCCCCAAACTCGGGGAGCGTGACCGGTGTTCAACCGAGTACACCCGGCCGAGCAAGCCTGCTAGATTTCCTTTTTTCCAAAACTCATCCATGAATAAAGATAATACATATTTTCGTTAATTAGACAATTAGGTGATCATGTCTGCAATACTAATTGCTTACCATAAGCTACTTCATTTTAAAGTTTTAATTTCATACGCATTTGTCATAGTCTGAAGTGAGAATAGTAATTCAAACACAACATAACGAGTTTGACTTCCCCTGCACCAATATACAACCTACACTGTGTCTACGGAGCCTCTATAAATAAATAAGAGTACTAATGACAAACTCTCTTGGCCACAAGTAATGTTGCCATGTGGCTAAAGCCCTTACCAAAGCATATAGCTCTTTGTCATAAGTGGAATAGTTCAATGTGGCTCCACTCAACTTCTTACTAAAGTAGGCAATAAGTTTAGAATCTTGCATCAAAACAGCACATATTCCCNTTACGAGTAACTTGAGACAACAATTAATAACTAGTATTAATCGCCTTCTAAGAATACCACAAAGGAATCAAAGATATCACAATAGAGAAGTAATCTTACCACCTTGAACTATGAACTAGTAAAGGTTGAAAGATAAATTTCAAAGTNAAAGGAGAAGCAATGGTGCTAAAGTCTCTCACAAACCTCCTATAAAAACTAGCAAGTCCATGAAAACTCCTAACTTCAGTTACACTCTTAGGTTTTGGCCATTGTTTTATTGCTTTAATTGTCTCTTCATCGACCTCAACTCTTTTAGAACTAACCACAAAACCCAAGAAAATTACACGATCCACACAAAAAGTACACTTTTTAAGATTAGCAAATAAGAGTTGCTTTCTAAGAACTTCAAAAACTTGTTTTAGGTGTTCTACATGCTCTTCTAAAGTGTTAGAAAAGATCAAGATATCATCAAAGTACACCACAACAAATTTTCCATGAAAATCCTTAAAGATATGATTCATTCATCTCGTGAAAGTTCTAGGTGCATTAGTCAATCCAAAAGGCATAACTAACCACTCATAAAGCCCATATTTGGTCTTAAAAGCAGTTTTCCATTCATCTCCAGGGTTTATTCGAATCTGATGGTAACTATGTTTTAGATCAATTTTAGAAAAGATTTTGTATCCATGTAATTGATCCAACATGTCATCAAGACGAGGAATATGATGGTGATACTTTACCGTTATCTTGCTGATTGCTCTACAATCCACGCACATCCTCTAAGTTCCATCCTTTTTGGGTACCAATAGGACGGGAACAGAGCAAGGGCTCATGCTCTCTCACAAAGCCTTTCTCAACCAGCTCCTCAACTTGCCTTTGAAGCTCTTTTGTCTTTTTTGGATTACTCCTATAAGCAGGCCTATTTGGGATTTGTGATCCAGACACGAAATCAATTTGATGCTCAATGCCACGTAAAAGTGGCAATCCATTAGGAATATCTTCAGGAAATACATCTTTAAAATCCTGCAAAAGAGAAGAAATACTACTTGGCAAAGAAGAAGTTAGTAACTCAGAATTAATCAAAACTTCTTTGTAAGTAAGTAGTATTATGGGCAATCCTTCTTTTCTTGCATTTAAACACTCTTTGGCGTTTATATAAAAACTCTCTTTTTTTATTTCCTTAGCCTCTTTCCTCTCACCAAGACTTTCTATTTTTTCATTCAAGCCCCTTTTTATCTCTTCTCTCAAATTGTTGCCCTCTCTCTCTTTCTCTCGGCCATCTCTCTTTTTTTCCAACTCTTGGCCTCCTTTCTTTTCTTTTTCCTCAAGCTCACTTTTTATCCCTCCCCTTGGTTTTCCCATTGTTTCCCTTAATCTCTTTTGATCTTCAAACACTTGAGAAGGAGATAAAGGTGCAAGAGTAAATTTCCTGCCATTTAGCTCAAGAGAATATCTATTCTTCCTTCCATCATGAAAAACATTCCTATCATACTGCCAAGGACGACCCAGTAAGATATGACAAGCTTGCATAGGGACTATGTCACAAAGAATATCATCCTCATATCTACCAACATTGAATGAAATCATGCATTGTTTGTTTACCTTTAGTTCACCACTATCATTTAACCATTGGAGTCTATAGGGAGTAGGGTGTTTCATGCATGCAAGTCCCAATTTTTCCACAAAGTATGAACTCACCACATTAGCACAACTACCACTATCAATGATCATAGAACAAGTTTTCCCCTTTATCCCACACCTAGTATGGAATATATTCTCCCTTTGTTCTTCACTATTGCTTCCCAAATTGATAGTCATAATCCTCCTAACTACCCCAATCATGCCATCATTAGGTAGTTCTATATCATCATCATTACTCACATCTCCCTCTTCTTCTCCCTCACTTTTTTCACTCTCATATCCTCCATCTTCTCTAAGAATGATGTTTCTTCTACTTGGACATTCATGCATCATATGTCCCCTTCCTTTACATTTATGACACTGAATAGAACTAGAAGGTGTAAAAGGTTTAGGGTTAAAGGTTTTACCTCCCTCTTTGTTCTCAAATTTACCTTTATCCTTGTCTTCTTGAGGTCTAGAAGAACTCTTCATCTCTTGATTCGACCATGGCTTCTTGGAGATGGTGTTTGACCGACCTTTCCATGAGCTAGCTTGCTTTCTTTTATTTTGATTTTCTACCTTTACAGACAAATCAACTAACTCATCTATTGTTACATATTGTTGTAATTCTACTACATCAGCTATTTCCTTATTTAAACCATTTAAAAACCTAGCCATTGTAGCCTCTTCTTCCTCCATACAATTAGCTTGGATCATAGCCATATCCATAGCCTTAAAGTACTCATCCACAGGCATGGACCCTTGCTTCAATGTTTGAAGGCGTTGTTGTAGCTCTCTTTGAAAGTGTGATGGTATGAATCTCTTTCTCATCACCCTCTTCATCTCAGCCCAAGTAGCAATTGGTGCTTGTCCTTCTTGCAATCTGTCCCTAGTAAGCTTTTTCCACCAAATAGCAGCATAGTCAGAAAACTCAACAATAGCAAGTTTAACCTTCTTACCCTCAGAGTAGTTGTGACAGTCAAATATAGCTTCAACCTTTCTCTCCCAATCAAGGTACAAGTCTGGATCCCTTGTTCCCTTGAAAGATGGCATCTTCATCTTTATACTGCTTATATTATCATCTTCTACTCTACCTCTTTGTCCCCTCCTATCTCTTCCCACCCTATCAAAATCGATATCATTAAAATTATCTATTGGGTTTTCTTGATTTACAATGGGAGCAAGGGGTACATTTCTCCTAGCTTGGGGCCTAACATTATTTTCCCTTCTAAGTTCAGCTATTGTATCATTTTGCTCAGCAATGGTGTCCCTCATCTCTTGGAGTTGCAAATTCCACCTTTCAAATTGTTGATGCATAGCTTGCAAGGTAAAATCATTTCTTGCTTTGATTTCGGCTTCTTGGAGAACCCTTCGTTCATCATCACTACCTGTATGTGACATCTTAAATAATTAAACTATATTAGAAAATTGATTTTTTTCCTCAATTGTTCTCGCACACACTTTGCCTTTTTTGTTTCTCTCTCGAAATAACCTTTGAACGAAATACTTTGTAGATTTATAGTTAAACCCAACTCGTATAAAGTTCTTAGTAGTAAAATATAGATTTTTGGGGAACAAATGAAAGAAGAACCAAATCCTAGAACTATTAGGCTCGGTTGAAACAAGACACGAACAAAAAAGAAATGATTATATATTTAGATTAGAAAGAGTAAGAAAAATTAAATTTTTGTCTTATCTTTGAAATCTGGATCCCCTCTTCTTGTTTCCTTTGATAGTTTTTGGAAACAAATTAGATACAAAAGAAAGTTCCTGGAGAGCAAGCAATTTTTTTTTTTAAATTGATTTTCGTTTTTTTTTTTTTTTTTTTTTTAACTTGTTTTTTTTTGCTCTTAGTATTCAAGAAATCCCCAGAATTATCAAGAACGAAACCTTGATAGAACCGCTCTGATACCACTTGATAACGACAAGGTCGGGAATCCAAACTAGAGTAAGAATTTGAAAAGTAAATGCGGAAGCAATAACAATAAGGAATTGAACAACTAGCACTTAAGGGCAGAAAATAAAGGATATGGGAAAATTCAAGGAAAGAATTCCAAGAACTTCCAAGAACGCAAGTTCTATAGCCTTGACAAGATCAAAGTAACAACGTCTTGATTTATTGAAGAAATCAAACGCCTTTACTTAAAAGCAAATCAAAACAATAGATTCGGATCTTGACCGCTTTACGAGTAACTTGAGACAACAATTAATAACTAGTATTAATCGCCTTCTAAGAATACCACAAAGGAATCAAAGATATCACAATAGAGAAGTAATCTTACTACCTTGAACTATGAACTAGTAAAGGTTGAAAGATAAATCTCAAAGCACAAGTAACAAAGGTTCAAAAGAACTCTCAAAGTATGATATACTTAATCAATAATGAAGTGTCTCAATGAATGAGAAGAACTCCTTATTTATAGGAGTACTAAGGCACAAAAAGTCCTTAAAATTAGGTAGGGTGGTTGCTAAGGCATAAAAAGTCATTACAATTAGGTAGGGTGATTGCTAAGGAGTAAGAAAAGTCATTACAATTAGGTGGGGGGCGGCCAAATCCCTTTGGGGCAGATTTGGACCTTAAAACTACTAGTTTGGGCCATTGATTTGGACTCCAATTGGGCTCCCTTTGAAACACCCCCTTTTGGACCTCTTTTAAGCTCATTTTGAGCCCCTTTGGTGGACTTCAAGGGCTGATTTGGTGGCCCAATCTTCCTCCTCTTGGACTTCAATTTGGATCACTAAATAATTATAAAACTTTGATAATTCATCTACTTTGGGCTTGAGCTCTTCCTCTACAATTTAAAGCTTCTTGTTTTGCCATTAAAGTCCAGCAACCTTAGAGTGCAACTCTTTAGCTTGAGATCTTGTAAATATCTTTGGAGCTTCCAAAACTCTATCCTTGTCCTTGATGCTATCACATATGGTGCACTCTAGAATAGTACAGTCAGATATGAATACTAGAATGTTTAAAAATTTCTGAAGATAGGCAGTGGAATCTTAGAAGGAATAAATATTTACGTTAGTATGACTCACGCCCCTAGGAAAAAGAGAACTTTAGGCGACTTGAAGAGCCAGTGAGATGAAGCAAGGGGAGCTAAAAGTGAAAGAATGTTTTTTTGAAGTTTTCAGAATAAGGTAATAGACAGAGATATTAGCAGGAGAATAAGAAGAGAGTTAATGAAGTATTATGAGTAAGATGTGATAAATGGGTGATAATGATAAACTAAAATATGACAAGATGACAGAGTTTATAATCAAGTGAAGGAAAAGACAAAAAGGGATAGACCTTGAGACTATAAAAGAGTATAAACCATAAAGTTATATCCTCATTTCGAGAAATGAGTTGGTGATTCCAACGCGATTACCAGAAGGCTAAGTAAACCCCTGGAGTAATAAAAATCAACATGGGCTAGTAAACAAGATAAATTTAGAGACCAGAGGATTTGATAATAGTCGACATCGTTAGAATTTCAGAGACCATGTTTTGTTAACAATAGAATGGATAACAGAAGATTAACCTTTAAAGGTCATTCAGGAAGACACTTCAAGCATTGTGAGCAGAGTTAAGTTTAAGGGAGTAAGTGTGCTACTTACACTAGGTATCCCCCTCGTACGTAAGGAATTCAGTTATCCCTAGTATAGAAGGGTTACTTCAAGGTGGGTAGAGTTATTGAAAATATGTAAAGGCACCGAAGATGAAGAGGTAAAACATCTGCATGTAAACTTCAGAGCATTAAATGCTAGTACTCCCCTAAAGGGGGAAAGATGGTTTGATATGATATTAAGTCGGAGTTAAGTGGTTCAGAAAACTATAAAATGGTAAAGAAAGAATTCTGTAAAAAGGCGAAAGGGATAAGATTGCATTTACTGGGATCCTATAGATATGTTATGACTCCTCAATGTTATGTAAGGACGATGCCGAGAATAGGCAGTAAGGTTTCCCTGCCAGGATTTTAATTAGTAGATAAGTACGAATGGATAGTTGATACATTAGGAGCTAGTACGAAAGGTAAGTTAAGACAAAAGACATAACCTAAGAGAGGTTACGCATAATATAGATATGAGTATGGACAGACGGGTAGTTAGTAGTTGATTCAGGAAGGGCCTAGTTATGGCTAGACAAGATGTCGCAGTAGATCATGCAAGATAAACGTAGCAAATACAACATTGTAATCCTTGAGAACTATTCAAATAGGAGTTGGGGTAGTTAAAGATACCGTACAAATGTTACGGAAATGTAAGAGAATGCCACTGGGGAGACAGACAAAAATTTCAGTTCATAAGCAACCCTAGGAGCATAAGAGTGCAGAGGTAAGTAACTAAGGATAATTATGGGCGAGTAAGAACATCAAAAAAATCCTTCGGTTATACGATGTAATAAGCTTGCAGCTTTATAGGAGTCAGAGGGTGTCCCCTAAGTACTACAACAAAAGACTAGCTAAGGAAATAAGGAAGAAGGCTTCAACCTAAGCATAGTAATTTGAAGAAGAAATGGTCTTATAATAGAAGTCTTACTACAACATTGTATGAACTCTATAAGAAAGTGGCACCTATCGTGGCTAATGAACGGGAAGTAAAATCAAAAGTAATATTCGAGATCATATGAGTTGCACGAAAATTCTGGCATACGTGGAAACTAAGATAAGCCAAGTATTCATGCAGCAGGTAACAGAACGACCAGGAAAAGTAATTGCTTACATTTAAAGACAACTGAGAAGGCATGAAAAGAAATATATGGTGCTAGCAAGTTAAAGGAAGGTTGCGAGTAGTATAAATAAATATGTGTAGGTTGCGAGATAAAGTACCATAGAGCAACAAGGTTTTAGGTAGATAGGAGTAAGGATAAGAAAAGGTGAGTGAAAAGGTGACTAGAATATGTAAGTCCTCAGGATTAAACCCATCAAAACAAGAAAGTTGATGGTTTCTGTAAGTTATAAAAAGCTCGGTACAGCCTGAATGAACTTAGAGGAGTCTAAGACTAGGAACAATTAGAAGAGATGAAATGTTGCCCTGGTAGTAGAATAAGGGCGTAATGGTGATAGATAGGAGGATGACGTTTAGGCCTTTGATTGAGTAATGATTTTAAGAAAAGGGATTTCATGAATTGCACGAGATTAGAATACCCTCATAAGATTAATCACATTGGGATGCTATGAAATACGGTTATTGAAGTGTAGTATCATCCCTAGGTGGATTAGGTAAATCACTTTAGATGTTCCCCGATAAGACGTGAGCACTAGTGACAATGTGTTATGTAAGAGGTTTCAATTTATCATTGGTAGATTATAGATAAACATTGAGGTGAATCACCAATAGATGGATAAAAGTTTCAAAGTATAAGAAGATATTAGGCTGTCATTCTTAAGATGAACAGTAATGAGGAAGCATTAAAGGACTTAGATTTATACATATAGGATAAGCAGCGAGAGAATAACCTGGAGTTGGGTAGCAGACCTCGATAATAATAAAACCAAAGTAGTAAATCCATAAGGATAGATAGTCGAGTCTATGAAACAAAATATAGCAATAGTCGTAAGTTCGACAAAGTACCGAGCGAACAACTTTAGTACGCCTACAGATGCGCAGAGGGACAACTTGCCATAGTACTACATATGTTCACAAAGTGAGACCTAGAGATTGGATAAAATTTGTAGGAAAAAGGAGAGAAGATAGCATAGGTACAGATATAAGGACAGAGTCGTACAGGCTGCATGAAAGAAGGTAGCAACAGTTACGAGATTGGAAGAATTCCGACCACGGGTCGTGGTGTGAGAAAGAGGCCTAAAGGGGAAAATGCCCTAGCCTTTGGATTTATTCACAGAATAGTTTCCTAGATGGAAAGGATAGTACTAAAGTATTCGTAAGAGCTATCCGGTTATGATACTGATTAGCGCATCAGTCAACATTCGAGGACGAATGTTCCAAAGGGGGGAATAATGTTCCACCCCATGTTTTCGTACGTAAAAGTACATCGTAAGTCAATTGATGTAAGCTTAGAAATGAGATCATCTTTGAAAGTGCACAAAGTAAGTTAATAATGTTACTTTGGAGGTTACAAACATTAAAGATCATGGATAACAAGTACCAAGAGGGTTGGAAGGCTTAGAAGCTAAACGAATTGAAGAAAATAAGTTTCGTCGAAAGTCGACAAGTTGGGAAGGTTATAACGTGTACTTTTGGGATGAGACTAGTATTCTTAGCATGATAAGGAGGTTATGTTATGAGTTATTTTATAAGTCATATGATAGTAATGTGTTGTGTTTTGAAGTCAAGCGAGTCGTAGAACAAAAGTTGGCAAAGGTCATCACAAGTCACATTCATAAATTTGTTGAACCTTAGGTCAAATGTAGCTGAGGTTGTCTCCCAATGTACTTTGAATTATGGGGTGATACACCTACAAAGTTGAATATATATTCATCTAGTTGGTAACACATTAAACCGTTTGTCAATACTATATCGGTGTAGAGAGATATTCGCGTTTTTACGAGGCTACGCAGGGAGCCCCTATGGGACCCACTTGGTCGGTGGCCAACCTTCACTTGTTTTTATCTCATTTTTGGGATGAGATTTGCTCATTTTCATCCTACTTCCATCCTCACACTCTTCAAACCCTCCCAAACAGTTCCCCCAAGGCTCCAAATAAATTTCAAAATAATACACCACAATCCAATATCAAAGTTAGCCAAAGGTGAAGAATAACCCCTCTATGGTGTTGTGATTTGAATAAGGATGATAGTGAGCTAAGTTAAGCTTAGGGTTAGAATTTTATCTACTGACTAAGGTATGTTTAAAATATTTTGTATGGCGTTTAAGGTTAATTATATGTTGGTTGTGGTGTTAGAGTGCAATATTACAAGATAGCACTTGAAAGGGGAAGAGATGTTGTTATTGTTTGTTGGGTTGTTCTAAGGATATATATATATATATATATATATATATATATATATATATATATATATGTTGTTATGGCTGAAAATGGGGAAAATAACTTGATTATGATATGGCTTATGTTGTTATGCATGTCTGTATGTTTATCAAGTGAATTGGTGAAAGAAACATATGAAACTTGAGATTGGAAGTGAAGATTAGCTTAAGTCATTTCTATGGTATTGTATTTCCATTGAGGGCTGTTGTAAGCTAAATGTAACTTGGATTTTGACTTGAAGATACTGTAGGAGGTATGTATATTTTGTTCTTGCATGTTCTTAAGGTTTATCTTGATGTTGATTAAGTTAAATGGATGTACTAGACATGAACCAGTGAATAAAGTTGCTAATTGAGGATAGTTGGAGTTGTGGATTATTTCCTTTATTATACATATATAGTATTAGGCTGGAATAATTGATGAATGACTTTACTATCATGTTAGTGATACTGTTACATTAAAGTAACCAGTCTATAAGAGGTGATATGGGGTATACAGGTTCCAATCGGAGCTAGCCGCTCGTCGGGAAGTAGTTGTGACTTGTTGTTATATGGTGTCTTGTTATTGGTACTTTGCTCTGGTGTTGTTGTTGGTATATGTATTGGAGGAGGCCCTTGTTACAGGGAAGATTCTGCCGAATTTACGTAAACAAGCTACTAGCTTAAGTTAGGACTTAGCCTTTACTCAGCACTGATTTTGAATCTCTTTATGCTATGGTAGTTGAGTTGAGTTATTTGAAGAGTTGCTTGGAAGGTATTAAGGACTCAATGGGGTCAACGTATGTTAAGGCTATCCCTTCTTTCCTTTTTGCGTGATCCATATGATACAAACGAAACGAGCAAATGCACAACTTTCATAAATTACTCTATTCATAGAAGTACTAGGGGTGCCTATGTTCTTGATTCCCCATGTGTCCTATTATTATATCATCTGTTAATGGGTCCCAAAAAAATACGTAAGTTGATAAAGTTTATCCGAAGGCATATTGATCTTATGACATTCCGAGAGATCCTATTGGCTTACTTCATTATGCATTGCATTCATTAATATATGTGCATTAACCCATGACCAAATGGAGTTATATACATGTATATTATATATATATATATGGGGTATGGAAAAAGGTTACGGTATTATATACGCACCACCACCTGATCAATTGGTATACGTTGATGATTTCGCCCATTGAGGCCGAGATGATATGATTGGATGCCTCAGAGACTTGATGATGTTGTGTATGCATATACCTATGCATGATATGACATTTATAAGCACATGCATGATATTATAAATGTTTCATGATTCACATAGCTATTCAGACTTACAGGTTGAGTCCTTTACTCCATGTTTCTTTCATGTCTTTTATATACTATTTTTTTGCCTTACATACTCGATACTTTATTTGTAATGACATTACTTTTGCTTGGGGATGTTGTGTTTCAGGCCCACAGGTCTCGATACACAGGTTGACAGTCCTCCTAGTAGGCTATTAACTCAGCGGAAGGTGTTGGCGCCCTCCACTTGCTCCGAAGTTGCCTATTTGATCAATATGCTTTGGACATGTATTGATTGGTATAACATGGCTTTGTCCCGATCTTTATGATATTTATGTACTATTAGAGGCTTGTAGGTAGATGTCATGTATATGGATACTCTTATGGCCTTATCGGCCTATGTTTTGAGTGTACAAATAATCATGCCGGCCTTATAGGCCTGTATGTCACATGTATAAGTTCGTATTCCATGTTGAGTCATCATTTGTCAAGTATTCCCATATGTTCTATGCTGGTTATATCATGAAGGCCCTTCTGGCCCATTTACCCATGATGGTGTAATAAGAAAGATACGTTACGTTGGTACTCGGTTGAGTAAGGCACCGGGTGCTCGTCGCGGCTCTCCGATTTGGGTCGTGACACCGGGGATCCAAACCAAAAATACACACAAGTCCATAAATATCATACGAACTCTCTTGCGCCATCAAAACACAAAAATAACATCTAAAACTAATTGAACTCTAAAACGCATGAATTTCAAAGTAAAGTTCAAGAACATCTAGAATTGCAACTAAGCATCCGAATCCTATCAATTCAACTCCAAATGATACCCAATTTTTCAGACAAGTTTTATATAGCATAACGGACCTATTCCAAGTCTCAAAATAAAATTCTGAGCCCGGTAGCTTAAAGTCAACCTATGGTCAAACTTTTCAACTTCAAATTGCCAAATTTCGGAAAAATAATACAAATTAATCTACGGACTTTTGAATTTAATTATGGGCATACGCCCAAGTCCAAAATCATGATATAAAGCTATCAGAGCCATTAAAATACCATTTTGAGGTCATTTTTCACAAATGTCAAAATTTGATTAACATTTCTAAATCAAGTTTCTAAGTCAAGAATCAAAGGGTCCAAATCAACCCGAAATCTTCTTGGATTATATGTTGGACGTATAGTCCTATGGCCCTGTGATGGAAGACACGGTGTTTGGATAAAGGTATAGGCCTCGTGATGCTGTGGCGGCTCAGTATAGCAGTGTGGTGGAGGATAAGACATAGTCATCTCTGAAGAGGGTGGAAATGAGGGAGTAGTATTATCCCCAGATTCTACCCTCCTCTTTCCCTTCCTAGCCTTTTCTCGACCCCGAGAACTAGTAGGTTCATTGTTACCTTGACCATTGCCTACCATCTGCATAATATAATACATATTTAGAGTAAAACTTATAAGAAATTAGTTATAATATGAGAGTGCTTTAAAAACCAACTTTTAAATCCTCGTCCGAGAATTCTTCATTCTCACTTGTTTCAATTTCATCAGTTGATTCTTCATCCTTATTTTCTATAATTATTACTTCATTTATATCAACTTCTTCCAATATGCGTTCAGGATGTTCCAAATAATTTTCTAATTGATCGTCCAGTATTTGGTGAACACTGGAGATATCATTTTGATATGCAATATCTAAAATATTCTCGACTTCCACCCTACCTATAGGCTTAGTTTTGATTACAACCCACCAATCAAACTTATTCTGCTGCAATGGATAAGGAGTATAATATACTTGCCTAACGTTATGTGCAATTATGAAAGGATCATAGCGATCATACTCCCTCGTATGATTAACCTCAATTATGTTGTATTGGTGGTGTACTTTTGTACTTCTTGTTGGATTTGGGTCAAACCACTTGCTTATAAAGAGTATTAATTTCTTATATGGCCAACTTGTATATTCTAGTTGTAATATTTCTTTGACCATGCCATAATAATCAATATCTCCAACTTAGTTGTCATCACCACCTTGAACCCACTCCCCATTGTTGTAGATATTTTTATTCTTAGAGCAATCCTCTGTATGAAACTTATAACCATTCACTACGTACTTAGACATTGTTGTGACCTGAAGCCCAGGTCCCCAAGATATATCTTTTAAAAATTAATTTACACTATTATTTAGATTATTTACCTACATAGTGTTAAAAAAACTCATAAGTTAGCATAACTGAATATATATATATATATATATATATATAGTGAGAACTTTAGAAGTACATTATCAGGATACAATTATAAACTGTTTGAACCATGTATCAAAACTCGCATATACAGTATCGTGGCC